>BPLR01006914.1:0-162015 GCA_021605095.1 Caerostris extrusa | reverse complement strand
TAGGTGTTCAATTTCTTTGTTCCGGTCTTCATAATCCATGTATTATTGTCAACTCTTTGTCCAAAAAATTTTCTAAAAATTTTCTTCTCAAAGGCAAGATGTAATCAATTATAGTTTAATATCAATGTTTCTTCATACATGACAATTGGCCTTACTAAGAGTTCTATATTCATTGAAAGTTTTGTTTTTCGTGAAATAAATCTGTTGTTATACAATTTTTTATTTGCGTAAAATGCTCGACTACCAAACTGTACTGCTACTTCTCTATGGATACTATTGTCGTTAATTACGATAGTTTCAGATATTTGAAAATGTTATAGTTATCCCACCAATGAATTTTATAAGAAAAGCGTTTTCTCTCTACTTATATTCTCTACCTCTCTCTATCTATCTGTTTAGCTATATATATATGTACAGAGTGATTATAATTAAGTTCCACTTTCAAAATACTGTTAAAAGAACAAATTATCACAATGAGTTCAAATTTGAACTGAAGATACATGAAAAAGAGGAAACGGTACGGTATCAAAAAAAAAGTTCCAAATAACCAAATATAAAGGTGGTGGCTAGGTGGTATTAATAGATAGCTGTGTAAGCGGTATACAGAAAGTGAATTCGGCTTTTTCCGCAATATTTTGAATCGAAATGACAATCGTATTTGGCATGAGTTGAACATTAAACCAACTGTAGTGCTCAATGTGCTTAATTGTTTCAGTTTTTTGGCGAAAACCTGATTTACAAGTCATTCAGCAGTTGTGACGCTGCTATTGGAAGCTCATCCACCACGGCAAGGTCATACCAAAAATTGGGTGGGAAAAATCTACAGAGCTGTTATTTGATGCCATACCGTTTCCCCTTCTTCAAGTATCTTCAGTTGAAATTTGAACTCATTTGTGACGAATGGTTCTTTTTACAGCATTTTGAAAGTGGGACTTTAATTATAGAACACCTTATATATATATATATATATACAGTCCAGTCACATTAATGTAAATTAATCACCTGTCAAAAACCAGAATATACACTCTTGTATATTCTGGCTGTAAAATGGAGTGTGGAATGTGGTATTAAATGGTATTTAAGTGGTATTAAGTGGAATTCTTTATATACCCTCCACTGCAATGTGCTGCCATCTGCTTTTGTGATTGGTTATTTCACGTTGACGTCAGAAAGTAGGTGGTGGTCACATTAATGGGACTGGACTGTGTGTATATATATATATATATGATTTAAAGAATCTTTTGGTTTCGTGGCTTAAACGAGAATTCTCTTTGTTCGTGACATTTAGTTGTAAAACTGGATTGGTTTGCGTAAAATCCATTAAGATAATAAGCTTAAACTTCTTTTGAATAGCGCGTGCTAAATATTTGAATAGTATCATAATATGAAAAGAAAACGACAGGTTTCACTAAGATTTTATTTTTTGTTGTGCCACATTATGACGGTTTTCAAACAAACAAACAAGAAAACCTGCTGGATACCTGCTCTTTAACAAATGACATCAAAGCAACCATGACAACGGAAATATTTTTTACGAGGAATGCTCGCACTACATTTTGCCTGATATTTCTATGGAAAAAAAGTTACAATTGTTCTGAAATAAACTTTTAAGCAAAATGCGAACAAATAACTTTTAAAGAAAAAAGTTATCAAATATCCAATAGTATTTTATTCATAGTTATAAGTTATTTATTTTTTTTACTATTTACATTTATGACATTAATACATAGGGCAATATATTCCGGAGTGATTTCTCTGACCTATTGATTTTGATATAATTTAGACATCAAAAGTTTTTATCTAAGCAAATAGAATATCACAAACTCACTTTTGAATAAATAACTACAAAAGAAGATTATTGATTACATCCCTTTATCGGTCTAAATCAACGTTTAAACCTTTTATGCAACTTTTAAAATCATGTATGTTTAATCAGATAGTTCGAATTGTGTAGGTTTATTAGGTAGGTTTCAAAAGCTTTTATTGTATTTTATTCTAATTTTCTGTTGAAACAACTTGATGGCTCGATTTGTAAAGGTTTAAATTTATTGCACCCAAAAAAAAGTTTTATTGTATTTTATTATCATGTGTTAACATGATGTTGTCCTGGTTGTTTTTGACATCTCCAAAAGTAAAAGCCATGAAAAGAGAAGCTATAAAATAAAAATACTACTGTGTCCAAAAGTAAGACCAATTATTTTTTTCAAAAACTCTTTATTTATTCTTCTAAATTTATTTCATCGCCTTCAAAGTCCCCTACTGACATAATGCACTTATGCCAATTTTTTTTTTTTTTTCAATCCTCTATGTGTGCTAAAAAGTCATCGGCAGAGATGGCCTTCAAAGCGCGTGGTGATTCACGTTGAATCGCTTCAATCGACTCAAAAACGATGCCTTTAGAGTGGTCTTTTGAATTTAGGGAATAGCCAGAAGTCGCACGGTGGTTATGGAACGATATGGGTTTCATTTTGGCGAAAAGTCACGAAGTACCAATGCAGTGTGAGCTGTCGCATTCAGTGTTTTCGGTATCAATGGAGATTTGACGCGTTTGAGGCCCAAGTGGAATTGACGGATCCTTTTGAAATTCTACATCATCAGCGAGTTCTCTAATTGTAAATCGACGGTTTGCAAGAACTAAATCTTTAATTTTTGGACGAGAGCTTCGTCGGTTGAGGTTGAGGATCGTCCATAGGGCTCTTCATTTTCAACGCGTTCTCTGCCTTCTTTGAACTGTTTATACCAATTGCAAACATTTCTTTCCGATATAGGAATGCTCACCGAATTTCTTATGCAACATTCTATACGTTTCCCGCAAACAAAATTTAATGCAAGTTCTTTGCTCAATTAATTCAGACGTTTCATATAAGCTCCGGGAATTTTAAATTGAAAATTGGTTTTACTTTTTGGATACAGTAGTAAGAATATAAGTTATAATTTAAAACTGATTAATCTTCTCGAATAACACGAGATATTTGCAATTCAGAAACTTTTATTTAAAATAAACTCTAATTTTCATGTGATTTTATTTATATGTATTTTAAAACTGGTATGGAATGTGTTGCTTAATTTTACGATTGCTCAGCATCACGTCACGTGTTCTGTATTTCATTTTGAAATGTCTGGCTTTCGAAATATAAATAGATCATTGTTTCAATTTCCTTCAAACAGTTTCTAAGGATTTTACGTTTATTAAAATTAATTTAACCATCCCTTAATAGACTTCTCTGTCTGAATTTGGTGGTGCTCTTTATAGTGTTTGAGCAATTGCTTCTTCATGAAGTTCTATATTTATTAAATTTTGTTATATTCCTACCGCTATTGAATTGGATAAATATTTGTAACTTGCGTTAAAAAAAAAAAGACAATTTTTTTTTTAATTTCACTTTTTCTATTTTCCTGTTTTTCATATATATATATATATATATATATTATTCATTGTTAACTTTATTTTCATTTAACTGAGATGCGCCCTTTTTTCTTGATGAAACAGCACTTTTCTTGCTAAATAAGGCTGTTTATCTTTACTTATCTAATCGACCCAAACAATGATTTTTCAAGGTACTATTATACTATGCATATCTCAAAAAAAAAAAAAAAGTTGTCATGACCATTCCGACAACATTTTTTTTTGTCGCTGTGTGATTAAATGTGATTATCTTGTGAGATCCACCAGCTGGAAACCATTGTTTTGTTTACTGACTCGATTCAGGGTATAGTGGTGAATCCGTGTTTCATCAAATGCAATATACCGACGAACAAATTATGCTTCAGGCTCAAACTGCTTCAAAAACTCTGAGATGTACAAAGGCTTTCACGTTTTTGATCGACTGTGAGCTGACGCGACATCCATTGTTCCAATAGCTTTTTCATATGCAAATGTTCGTTCAAAAATACTGACCACCTGTTCTTTTGGAATGCTTACAGTCTCAGCTATCTGACGTGCTTTTAATTTTAGGTCATCCAAAACCGCATCATGATTTGTTTTTCAATCGCTTCTGGTGCTGTTACCTCATTTCAATGAACTGGACGCTGTTCATCCTAGTGATTTTGCGGCCACGTTTAAAATGTGACCATAGAATTTGATGGATCAGATTCTCTATAGTATTTATAGGTGTTTTTTTTTTAACATCTTTTGTGTTTCAAAAAATAGTGTTTTAATACGATACGAAACTCGTCTTAGTAAAAATCAAGAATACTGTACCCTTTGTGCCAAATGCATTGCCAAGGATGGCAAGTTGCCAAGTAAGCATGGTAACGAATGCGCCAACTAGTTTTCGGTAAAATGATATTACGCCAAAATTCTTTGCTGGATGCTAAATCATCATGTAAACAAACAAAATAGCTGCCGAAGTTCGGTGTCATTGTAAAAACGCTATTTCGCCACAATTTATCGCCAAACATTACTATGACGCCAACATTAATAGCTAAATAGATATTACATCCTTTATTCCTAAAAGTGTTTGTAAGCCAAAATTTATCGCTTTAACCCCAAATATTATCACTATCCTGCCAAAATTTTAATCCTTGAAATGCTTTACTGCCAACTTTTATCGCTTAATCTCCAAACTTTTCATTAAGCGAATTTTATTTTTAAATTGCTTTTACGCCAAAAGTTAATTCTTTATCGCAAAATTTTTTCACTAAATTTTTTTAATCCTTGAATACTTTCGCACCAAATGCTATCGCTTTAACTCAAAAATTTAACACTATTATGCCAAAAGAACTTATGCCTAAATTTGTCTTTACGCCAATTTATATCGCTTTATGGCCAAAATTTTACCACTATTATGGAAAAATTTTAATGATTTCTTTCTACGCTGCTTTAACACCAAAATTTTATTCCTAAATTGCTTTTACGCCAAATTTTAATCGCTTGGTAAAAATCTAGAACCGTGTACCCTTTGTGTCAAATGCATCGCCAGGATGTCAAGTCGTCAAGTAAGCATAGTAATGAATGTCGCAAGTAGTTTTTGCAGTAAAAGGATATTACGCCACTAGGATGCCAAATCACCAAGTAAATAAACAAAATGGCTGCCGAAGTTCGGTGTCATTATAAAACGCTATTTTGCCAAAATGTTTCGCCAAACTTTGTTTTTACGCCAACATTAGTAGCCAACAGCTATTCTATCAAAGTTAGTTCCTAAAAGTGCTTTTAAACCAAAGTTTATCGCTTTAACGCCAAATATTATCACTATACTGCCTAAATTTTAATCCTTGAAATGCTTTATCGCCAGCATTTATTACTATTGGTGACTTCCTCAGGGGTACAAACAGTATTCAATATTTCAACCCTCCCTTTTTCCAGGATGAAAAAAAACAATAAATGCTTGCTTTTTACCGACTTTTAAAGAAGTACTAGCATACATAATCGCATAAAATTTTACATATGATCTAAATGTTTGTGCTATCTGGTAAAAAAAAAAAAAAATTTTTTTTTTTTTTGTTTTTTTGTTTTGTGGTAACACATCGAGTCAGTCGCAAACTTATCAGACAACCTAGTACAAATTTCATGTAACTAACAACATGCAAATTACGTGACTTCAAAATATAAATCGAATGAGTTTTTGCCTTAAGAACTGCTTGTCTGGATTTTTTTTTATGATCGTTCCTTTAGAATCGATTTTAATTTGAAATGCATGGGTACACAGCATGTTTAATTTTTTTTTTTTTTTAACCTGAAGTAAATTCGAATTTTGCGTGACATATTTGATGGAATACAAAAATTTCAGCCTCCAGTTTTCATATCAAATACACTCGAAACACAGTTCCTTATGTTTTAGAACTTCCTTTTCAAGTCCGATGATTGCAATTATTCAACATCGCACTCAACACGCACAATCAATACGCACTTCACAATCAAAACAAACATAACATTTAACACCTACATTTGTTCGATAATGGTGTGGTATTTTAAGAGAAAAATTCATAATAATGAAAGTCCAATTTTTTTAAATTTGTTATGATTATTTAATTTATTTTGTTCTCATATTTTCGTTCTAATAAAGAATGTCAATTTGAAGAATAATTTTTATAACAAGGAGAATGAGTTTTATAATATCATCACAGGCAAAATAATTTACATAACACTATAGTACCCATTGCTTATTGATTTCTCTTGCAACTTTATGTTGTTTTCATTTAACCAAATGTTTCTATCAATGACGATAATATTAAAGCTCAGATAGAATGACAGTAATGATTGGTGCACTATTCCAAAATTATTTTCACTGGCGGACGGTATTGAAATCAGTTCGTTAAACAGAAAGAACAGAACACAACATTTTCACTTTATAAAGAAGATGTGCAATAAATAACGTAGTAAAGAACTTTTAACGCAGCTATAAGCTTTTAAATCAATGACTTAATACACCAGATAAAAATACTTCTCATTGGTTAGGGCTCAGGCCTTTGGTACCACAGGCTTTAGGTTCGAATCTTAGCGGTGGCATGAATGTTTGTCAGTGGTTCGGAATCCCCTTTAAATTGTTGGTCCGGGTCTAACTAACCCAAAGTGTGCACAAAATGACCTTAGAGCGACAAACCAAACTTAACTGTAACATTTAGGCTATAGGCATGACAAATATGAGTCCGAATTGACTCATATTTGTCATGCCTATAGCCTAAATGTTACATTAAATGTAAGTTAAAATATTTTGAATAAATGTTATAAATTTATTTAGTGTTTTTAATTATAAAGGTCTTAGACATATTTCTAAAGCGAAAAGTCACCAAGTTTACAATAATCATTTGAATTGAATGCTATAGATGTTCTCGACACTTTGATCAGTAGTTTTAATTTGGAAATACTCTAAAAGGTTGCGTAGAGTAATTTGTTTACAAAGGCTGCGAGCTTTGATTTCAGATCATTCACCACTATAATAATATAGAGTTTGAACATTAGCCAAAATGCACCTGGAGAAGCTACTATACTTTATCTTTTTTGGCCACCACAATTTAAAACGAATATTCAAGAAAGCATCCTCTTCATTAAGTTCAATGGAAAGCTAGTCCGTCTTGGAGTTTTATCATGTCCAACCCTGGCGTAGACTGTGAAACCGAAATATTTGCTTTCGTTTCAAGATCGACTCTCTAGTTTGAAAACCCAAATCGTAGCAGATTCAGCACAAAGTATGTACGGTCCCAAAAAGCACGTACAAGTCCCAAAAAGCTCAATCATTCATGAATTATATAATAGATGAAGTACCAAAATATCATTGTTTACCTAATGCATATATAAAATCGGTTCTTCAAGAATCATCTATATATAGCATAGATGGTATCATGACTTCAATACAATGGGATCCTGGTTAAGCACCATTGATAATCCAAAAATAAAATGGTGGTAATGCTCGTTTAATACATGCGAAATTCTGGCAGAAGAATATAGAGCCTTGGTGGAGGACAAATTATACTTCGAAATAAGTAAACTTAAACCCTTCAAAAAGTTTCTGTTTTTATGCTGGGGATAGATGCCATTGTTGGTTTTTATGTCTTCCTTTGGGGTTTAGGAAGTAGGAAGGAAAACTCGACATCCTCTCCAATGGTCCTCTTGACAGTGTTCATTCCAAATTGAGGATCAGTGTAGCAGCCTTCTTTGGTGCATTTTTGTGTAATGCTACTACATATCTGATATAATGACAAATGATCTAAGGTCAAAGTAGCAATGTTCACTGCATAAGTTACCCGTGCAACCCAGAAACACAATATTCTCATGTTTTAATTGATGAATACCTGACGATGAAGCTATGCTTTATCAAAGTTTTTTTTCTTCTCACATGCCGAAAAATATTTGTGCAAAACGGTAAAGTTTTTAATTTAACAGGAGGACCAGTGAACTTAAGAACAGCGTGAATCTTATAAAACTAATTCTAAAATTTCGCATTTGTTTGAATGTTTTGTTTCAAAATTTAGTAAATAATTGTTTTGTAAATATAAAACACTATTAAAAATCCTCTCTCGGAAACATATGATTTTAAATATTATTATAACTATAAATATTAATATTATTTACAATCCAAATGTCCCTTGTGTATAAATATCGTTGTCCATATTTTTTATACGTGCATCTGACATGATGCCAATGGCTTGAACAAGTCTTTAAAGAGTATTTATCTATCTATTTCTATATTTGGTGGCAACAAATATCAATCAATATTTTTACGAAATTTTTTATAATTCGAATAGAAATAAAAACCACAGAAATTGAAATTCATTACAAAAAAGAAACTCAAGTTTCATAGACAATCATAATTTAGCCATTTTTTTGTGTTACAATAGGCTTTGTAGTATACAGCCATGAAATCCTCAAATTTGTTTGTTAAACAAATACCACCAAAATATGGCAATAAATTTGTCCTGATTTAATGTTTTCTGAAAATACTTTTCAGTTGGTACTGATACCCATTTGCATATGAGGATATCTGAAAAATTATATCAAATTTTTCAGACAAGCCATAATTATTGCCATGACTGTTCACTTCTTAAAATATTCGATTTTGTAATGCACACTATCAATAGTAATAAGCTCTAGATGACTCAACTGATAGTTAGAAAAGTTACAATTGGGATATTTCACAGATTTAGATCAAATTTTATAATTTTATTTCAGCATCAGCATCATTAATGCAACAGCCCATGGTAGATTTCGAAAAGAAGAGATATTTTCGTTTTACAAGGTAGGAATGCCAGGCCCTACGCCCAACAGTCTACAGCCATATTACACTGGAACTAAGTTTAAAGTGGGCTCCGAACCATTACAAACATCCACGGCACCTGCCTTGACTCGAACCCGAAATCTGTGGCACCGCGCTCACTCACTATCAGGCCTCATAAATTTATTTAGTGCTATAAAAAAATTTTTTTAATGTACAAAGTACTAATTATATAGTAATCTAATATATAGTATGCTAACTAGTATATAGTATGCGGGGGCCTGATGGCTAGCGTTCTTGCTCGGTACCACAGGTATCGGGTTCGAATCCCGGCAGTGCCCATGGATGTTTGTAGTGGTTTGGAATCCACTTTTTAAGCCAGGTCCCGGTCTCTTATAACCGTAGAACGCCACAGAGCCCAATCAGACTTCTTCTCACTCACATCATTCCCAAACTGTATAGGGGCAACTCAGCTCTAGGCACAGTGATGTGGTGTGGTGTAGTAGTAGTAGTATATAGTATGCTAATCGAATGACAACGTACAAGATTTTAAATATTCTTTAACAAATTGTCAGCTATTTTTTAAACAATATCCGAATGAATTATCCCAAAAAGATTATGCAAAATATTCAACTACTTAATTAAACTATCTATGCATATACTAAAGGCCATAGTTTGTAACTCAAGGATTCGCAGAATTCAGTTTGAGATAAACAATTCAATGGAGGCAAAATTATTCGTATCTAAAGAAACTTGTTCAATTGCGACTCTTAACAGGAATTTCCGTGTTGAGAGAATTGTTTTCTGGGAAGGACAATGAAACTATTTTTCTGATTATTTCTACCAATGACTATCAGAGGTTGCTTCAAAACCCAATGTAGGGGTTGCTTCCAAACGGAAATTGATTAAAGTAACACGTCAATTCAAAGAGCAGAAAAGAGTATCATTTATAATTTAAGTATCAAATAGCACCATTTTTGAATCAACTACAATCTATTCAAGAAAATAACTGAATTTCTGTTGTAATTTATTAAGATTCTTTATCAATGGAAATAATTTCTGCTGAAAAGTTAAAAGGGATTCTCTACTACTAACAGTTAAAAAATTTATTTGTCTGTAGAAATATTCAGGGTGCACTGAATATAAAAATATGTTAAGTGATTCTTAGAAACATAATACCTTCAACTGTCAAGAAATTAACATAATATTTAACATATGAGTTTTTGTTAAGTGCATCTAATTAGTTTCGTAATTAAATGAGCTATAACATCTTTGTTTCTAGGGACCTGATGGTTGAGTGGCTAGCGCTCTGGCGCCACAGGTTTCGGGTTCGAGTCGGAGGTTTCATGGATGTTTGTAATGGTTAGAAATCCACTTTAAATCGTAGGTCTCTGTCTAATATGAACGTAGAGCGTTGTGGAGGTAGTGTTACTCACGTCCGTGGCATATCTTCAAGCTACATGTGACCCCTGGGTCGTGCTAAGTGAATAACAGCGTTGCAGCCCTTGTTTATAGCATAAAGTTAAGTCTCTGGATTGCCAACTGCATTAGAAAAAAATATTTTTTGTTTCTGAGTTGATTCTTATACTATAAATATCTTCTAGTTTTTTTATTATGTGGAAAGGGATGGAGAATGAAATCGTTAACAACTATCTGGTACCGAATTTTTCTATACAGATCTTTTCTTTTTTGCTATTGATTATAATTAGACTTTTCAAATTATTCTAAATAATTAAATAGTGGGAATTTGCAACAAAAAAGCAGACAATTAAAATAATTTCAATGTTCTTAGAATAATTCAACTATTCATTTATAGTTCAACTATTACTGTCCTTCCCTTTCTAACATATACTTCTTACGAAATATCAATTTATCACTATTTTCGAAACTGCATACTTCACACTTGCCTAAGAAATCTTCAAATACCTCAGAAACGTTTAGATTCAGTTTAATTTATTATTGGTTTCAGTCGTTGTTTGTCATCATACAAATCATTGTTAAGATTACTTTTCTAAAACATGACATTTTTATGAAAAGAATGAAATAGCAACAAATATAAAAAGAAAACCATATATAGATCAGATACCCATATAAAATCAAAGTAAATTATGAAAAATCTGATTTTCAGGATACTGACATTAAGGATGGAATAGTAGCATTGCAGGAAACTCTGACAAAATTTTGAAATCATCCTTTAAACCTCTCATAATCTTCTTCTTCATTGGAGCAACAACCCCATGGTGGGCCAAGTCCGTCTGCCTACTGGCAGATTTCGAGACAGGAGATGTTTTCTCTTTACAGAGTAGAGTTATCAGTCCTACGCCTAGTGCTCTATAGTCACATTATTATGACAGTGACCTACGGTTAAAAGTTGATTCGAACCACTACAAGCATCCATGACACTGCCGGAACTCGAACACGAAACTTGTGGTTTCAATCGCTGGTCATTCGCCCATCAAGCCCGTCTCATAATCTATGTATCGATAATTTATCTATGATTTTTCCATGATTTATCCCCAATTATCCCTTATAGTATATCCATAATTTGATTTAAGCCAATTTTCCAACAAAGAAACTTGCAGATTTTTTTGCAAGTCAAGAATCCTTAAAGATCTTTTATTCATTCCTTATTTTTTATAACAAATCTGAAAAATGCATTAATATTTTACAGTCGTATTAATAATTATTAATAGCAAGAAGATTTTCATATATTAATCAGACATACAATTTTTTCAAACCTCTTAGCGGTCTGATGGCCGATTAGCTGAGCGCTCTGGCCTTTGATACCATAGGCTTCAGGTTCTAATCCTGGCTGAAGCATAGATGTTTATGAGTGATTCTAAATCCATGTTAAACTGTAAGTGGCGGTCTAATTAGCCTAAAGGGTAAACAAAAACAACAATACAGCAAAAAATCAAATCAAATTACAGCTCTTAATTTGGATTCCTCACCTAAATGTTATGCACAAGGCGTTTTTGCTATTGAGTTCAAATTTTGCCCATACAATGTTTTTTCCATGATAATGTAATAATGTTCAAGTAAAAAATTAACATATAACTATAGAGTTTAGAAGACTTCGGGTTTCGGCGACTTTTTTTCTCGCCATGTTGTGACTTCCAACCAACTGTAATTTCTAACTGCTTTGCTGGGTTAAAATTTGACGATTTCCTACCGAACAAAAGGTAACTATACAGTCAATCTATACATAAATCATTCTATGGAATACTATGGAACGAATTTTCATGTTCGGTTTTTTTTTGATGATAAATAAATAAGACCAAAAAATAAAAGAGAAATCAACACACAAACACACTAACTGTACATTTTAAATCAAAAAGTGGATACAATCGAAATAATCGAAAAAACGATTATTTACTGTTGTAAATTGATTTTTATTTAATAAGTTAAATTGATTAATGAAGTTTAATTAGGACTGAAAGCAGAAAATAATTATAATAAAAATATCTTTTAAGAAATAACCATTTATTTACAATGCACTTAATAATTTATTAACTAAAAATAAAAGGATTTATCATAAAATTTAAAGAAAACAATTTTCGTTACAAAATGGCTCTACAATTTTATATTACAAATAATAAAAGCATAACGTCTAAATAATGAACTTTAATAATAATAGAATTGCGTTATTGTTACTAATCCCTCTGGTGCAGGAAGGCCTACATCAAGCCCATAAGACCCCGCCGCAGGTGAATGATCCATGGCTAAGATCGAAGAGAGGAACCACGAGGGCTGAAGACTGACTAAACCTCAAGACGACGCTCTACAATCATATTAGACCGGGACTTACGATTTAAAGTGGATTCCGAACCACTACAAACACTCATGGCACAGCCGGGACCTGAACCCGAAACCTGTGGCAGCGAGCGCCAGAGAGCTAGACACTCGGCCATTCAAGCCTAGAGCTGGGTTCTCAAAAGTACACGCCATTATCTAAAATTTTTGTAAATGTAATCTTGTATAAAAATTAAATTTCCCTTGATTAAATTTCGTATATTTCCAATGGGTGAGATAAATCCTTTAGCCTATATGTTGACATTTATTCAATAAAAATATTCATTCTAACGTGAAACCTTAACATTCCTTTTGCTGTCTTTCATTCAAATTTCATTTTGTTGAATATTTTTCTATCAACCAAATGAGATAGTCCGGTTTATTTTAATTCTTTCCAGTTTATTTAGTTCCTTTTATCGGTTTATCTCAGTGAAATAAGTTTGGAAACATTCAGCGAACATTAAATCAGTTATTAAACACAGACGCATTAAGTTAGTACATGTATATTATTGCAAAAGATGGCTCTCAGTTTTATTGTACGTGATATAAAAATTGTAGATAAATTTTGTAAAGACAGTTAAAAAAATTCGTTTGTTTCGATTAAATTATAAGATAGTTATTTTCCTTTTTAATTCATTAATTATTTATTCCTTTTTAAATAAAAATTCATGTCTTTAAAAAATTTTAATTTCATTTATATATAAAACAATTACCTTAAAATATATATATATATTGCATTTTTTTCCCTCTATATCCATCTTTATACTTTCTTGACTATGTTATTGATTTTATTTTTTATTTTAAACCACTATGAAATGAATGGTAATTTTTAGAAGATAATAAAATCACTTAAGGTACTACATAAAATATAACATAAAAATATAAAATATACATCAAAATTCGGAGTTATAAAAATAAAAATTAAAAACGAATGGCACAAATATTGAAGCTTCCGAAATAAATAAGTCAGTCAGGAAAATAAACACACTAAAAATCTTATTTCAGCAGTAGGGGATTGTAACTGGGAGTGTTTACATTGTATTGTTATTGCCACTATAAATGTTGATAAAAAATAATTGTAAAGAAGTTTAGAAAATTATTGTCAAAATATTTTATAAGTTCGAATAAGACTTTTAAATTATTAATAACGTAAAACAAAAAAAGTATATATTTATTCTACATCAAATATTATTTCTGTTTCTTCTATTAATTTAGTTTCTTTAATATATTTGCTTTCGTTTTCTCTTTTCTCTCTATAGATACATTTAATTTTTTAACTTATATTAATATTATATATATATATATATATATATATATACATTTTGAATATACAAATGTTTTGGAAAAACTTTTAACATTTTTCAAAAACAATAATTAAATATTTTTGCCTTTTAAATTATTCAGAAATATTTTTACAATTATTTAAAATTAAAACGAAATATTATTAAATATAAATAATGATAATAAATTAAATAAAATAATAATACAATATTATTAAATATAATAATATACAATAATTAATTTATAATGAAATATAATAATTATTTTAATGCATATATAATCTATAGATAATAATTAATAAATATAAATAATAATAATAATAATATGTATATTAAAACTGATACTGTGTGTTTTAATACACTTATTGTTGCTGAATATTAAAAAGTAATTTTATAGAAATATAATGATATTGCTAGAAATTTAATTCATTTTAAAATATTTTTAAAATGCATTGTTTTATTAGTTTAATAAAATGTATTTCAAATAAATATATACAGATACATATAATAATGCATTCATACATAAAAATATACTTGCATGCATAATGAAATATATAATACACTCAAAATTGCATAAAACAAATTTTTTGTTTCTATTGAGTCATTCTACATTTTCATATTTTTAAATAATAACCTTAGTGTCTTTATGAATTAAAAAAAATTTTGTTGTATTTGTTAAAAAAAAAAAAAAAAAATTTTTTTTTGTTTTTTCATAAAATTTATTAAAAAGAATTTTTACAATGAAAATGTAAAGATTATTTTTAAAAATTTTAATTTGTTTCCAATGTTTTTAATCTATTAAATAGTAATTTTTTGGAGTATGAAAATTTTTCAAGAAAATTTACGTATATCTATGAATTTTAAAAAAAATTATTATACATTTTTTTTTTTTTAGGGAAAAAAATGTTTCTATTTTATCTCTCCATATCATAACATTCAATATTTATTTCTAAATTTTGTAAATAACAAAATAAAATAAAAACCTCACCTGATGATAAGTAGTAGTAAATAACATCTCCAATATTACAATGTAAACAATTAATAACACACTAAAAAATTAAATGAATAATATAAACGCACTTCTTGTTGTGGTATATGAATCGAAAATAGTATATAGTATATGAATAAAAATATAATAGTATATTGAATAGTATACGAAAAGAAATTTTTTGGCAAAAATGAAAATTTTTCAAGAGAATTTACGTATATCTGTAAATTTTTAACAATTTGTTACACATTTTTTGGGGTTAAAAATTGTGTTTATTTTCTCTCTCATATCATAACATCCCATTTGCAAAATTAAATATCAGAATAAAATAAAAATCTCACCTGATGATAAGTAGTAGAAAATAATGTCTCCAACATTATTTAAATTGTAAACAATTAATAACAGAATGAGCACTGAAATGAGTATTATAAACACTCTCTTGTTGTAGTATATGAGCCGCTTCCAAATTATACACAACTAGTATATGTATATGAATAGAAATATAATAGTATATTGAACAGTATATAAATAGAAAAATAATAATATATTGAATAGTATATGAATAATACTTGAATATGAATAGTAATTGAATAGTATATGAAAAGAATTTTTTTGGAAAAATGAAAAAATTTTCAAGAGAATTTACGCATATATGTGATTTTTAAAAATTTGCTACAAATTTTTTTTTTTTTTTTTTTTTGGGGGGGATTGTTTTTAATTTTGTTTCTCCATATCATAACATTCCAATATCACCTAAAAAATGTGTGTGTAACAAATTTTTAAAAAATTCCCAGGTATAAAATAAAAGTATTACCTGATGATAAGTAGTAGTAAATAATATCTCCAACATTGCTAAAAGTGTAGACAATTAACAACACACTAAACACTGAAACGAGTACTATAAACGCACGCTTGTTGTGGTATATGAGCCGCTTCAAAGTGTGCACAACTTCCAACAACTCATACGACCCTGATAGAGCATTTAGATTGAGATGACGAAGCATCACCGACGCACCTAAACCGTTAGCTCTTATCTCTTTCAGAACGCTCATAGTTCAGTGTCGCAAAGCGAGCAGGAGTTGTCGAAACACAACAGGTTGCTACATTAAAAAGTTTCGCGCTCGATGATATGCTTTTTTCTTTTACCCCTCCCTCTTTGCACTCAATCAAATACTGTCGCCGTTCAACCATTTTTGTCTCCCAAAAACGTTCGCAGTGAAAGAAAAAAAAAAAATAAACAAACAAACAACAAATGGAACAGAATTGGAAATCGAATTTTTCGTGACGAGAACCGCCTTTCGAACTCAGAAAAAACGAAATGCAGATGTGTAGTTTTGTCACTATTGGCAGATGTGGAAAAAGAATTTGATGGAAAGCTAGAAAGTACAAATATTGAAAGTAGCTATTTTCTTTTTCCACCTGGCTCAGTTCTGAATGCAGAAAACGCACGCGAGAGTTGTAATTAGAAAAGTCGGATAGTTAGGTGGAAATTGAGAGAGTTTCGTTTTTATCCGCCTACTAGCTGCATTCTGCAATAAAATGAAATGCTCCATTGAATGTAAAAAGCTAATGGATTGCATGTGCAATATTCGCCGTTATTAACCCAATAAAATAGCGCACGTGAATATGCATAAAACTAATGGATCTTTTGTTTAACTTTGTTTGTTAACAAATAATCAAAAAAATTTGTATTCCTACATCATAATTTTCTAAGAAACAAGTAATATATAGAAAAAAAAAAATTTTTTTAAGTCAATTCCTACATTCTTTTCCCTCTATTGCAGAAAGTCCTTTGTAAATAATTTTCATTCATTTTTCTAAGTTTATCTGGCGTCATCTATTGGTAGATACATGCAACTTAAATAAAAAAAAAAATGTAATTAATTAATTAAATTAAATTACTGAATTAATATTTGAAAAAACTGTAATAACCTCAAATGTCATCCACTGCAAGTTCAAAAATATATTTGGACTGGAGTGGATGAATAAAAAAAGTATTTTATTAACGATTGAAAATTCGTACAAGATATATATAGGGAGAGTGTGAGGTAATAGAAGGAATTGAATAACAAATTTCTTCGAACGTGTTTTGTGCAAAACTTCATATAATATATTTAATTTAAAATGTTATAATTTATTTGAAGTATTCCAGTGGGATGTATTTATTTTTCTGTATAGTACTAGATTTCCAATTCCAGTTTCGTTTTTATCCACATTCTAGTTGCATTTTGCAATAAAATGAAATGTTTCATTGAATGTAAAAGCTAATGGATTGCCTGTGCAATATTCGCCATTATTAACCCAATGAATTATAATACTTAAATTATCGCATGTGAATATGCATAAAGCTAATGGATCTTTTGTTTAACTATTTTTGTTAACAAATAACCAATAAAAAAATACCAATAAATTTGTATTCCTCCTTTATAATTTTCTTAGAAATAAAAAATTTCTTAGAACGATTTTTGTGCAAAAATACAACTAATATTTTAAAGTAAAACAATATAATTTATTTAATTATGCCACAGGTATCTATATTTTTCTACTGTTTAGTACTAGATTTCCAGTTCTAGTTTCGTTTTTACCCGCCGCCTACTAGTTGCATTTTGCAATAAATTGAAATGTTCCATTGAATGTAAAAAACTAATGGATTGCATGTGCAATATTCGCCGTCATTAACCCAATAAAATATCGCACGTAAATATGCATAAAACTAATGGATCTTTTGGTTAACAAACAACAAAAAATTTGTATTCCTCCAATATTTTTTTTTTTTTTCCCCAATGCAGCTGACATGGACGTCTTTGATGCCTATAAGGGCTGCACCGATGTTACTCACTTTGCATTACCCAGGGGGCGCGTGTAACTTGATGGTAAGCCACGGACGCGGAGTAACAATGCCCCCGCAACACTCTACGATCCTATTAGGATCGGGACCTACGGCTTAAAATGGATTCCGAACCACTACAACACCCATGGGCAAAGTCAGGATTTGAACAGATACATGTGGTACCGAACGCCAGAGAGCTAGCCATTCGGCCATAGGTCCCTGAAGTAAACTAAATAATAACTAAACCCTAACTAAATAATTTTTTTTAGAAATTACCAATTTCTTACAACAATTTTAATGCAGAAAATTCAACTAATGTTTTAAAGTAAAACAATGTAATTTATTTAATTATTCCACTGGCAAGTATTTTTTCTTCTGTATAGTACTAGACTTCTAATTCTAGTTTTGTTTTCATCCGCCTACTAGCTGCATTTTGCAATAAAATGAAATGTTTCATTATATGTACAAAGCTAATGGATTTCATGCGCAATATTAACCGTTATTACCCATACCGCTGTGAAATAAAATATGGCATGTGAATATGCATAAAACTAATGGCTCTTTTGTTAACAAATAACCAATAAAAATTTGCATTCCTCCAATATAGGAAAGTATAATTTTCTAAGAATTTATTAATTTCTTAGAACGATTTTTGTGCAAAATTTCAATTAATATTTTAAACAATATAATTTGTTTAAATATTCCACAAGCATGCATTTTTTCCTTCCAGATTTAGTTTCGTTTTTATCCGCTACTAGCTGCATTCTGGAGTAAAATGAAATGTTTTATTACATGTACAAAAGCTAATGGATTTCAAGTGCAATATTTGCCGTTATTACCCATGTCGCAGGAGAACATATCATTATACATAGATAAAAACAAATAAACTGAAAATAACAGTTCCAAATAAATTAGATCTGTTATTTTCAATAAATTTATAATGCTCAAACTCTTCGCCAAACATGAACAACTATTTAGTGAACTATTTATCAACATTTCTTTATTTATTCGTAAAAAAAAATCATTAACAATCAGATTTTTTTCATCCATAAGTGTGATGCAATTAATCAAAAAAATACTAGAGTTTTTTAATTATCATTAAAAATAGGAGCATTTTAATTTATGTTTTAAATTAAATTTTAATTTTTGAAAAATTTATTATGCATCCATATTTTCATTTAAATTAAATGGCATTAAATAATTACATGCTATTTAATATATTAATAAATATAAGACAAAACGCAGAGTTAATTAATGATTAAAAATCCATCAATTTTATCATGTGATTCTTAGAGTGTTTTTATAGTAATACTAATGTATAAAAATTATGAAAATAGCATTTACAAATCATTGCGTTACGCAAAAAATCTTTAATAATCATCGAAAAACCATGAAATTAAATATTATTGCAGAAACTAAGGAAAACTTTAAAATAAATAATTTAACTGCTTCTAAAAAATTGAAAAAATCAACTGTGCATAAAAAAACAAAAATCCTTTCTTCATTTTGGTATATGGTGTTGAGTTATCAATAATGGCTTAAGATTGTACCTAAAGTTGGTTAGTGAGGTTTAATGCACAAGGGCCAGTGTTCGCCAAGTAGCGCCGAATAACTGGTAATATTCACAATTTTTTTTTTTTTATCTATATAGTTAAAAAGGCTCAATTAGTAGAAAGATAAAAATGGTAAAATAATATAAACTATTCAGATAGATAAATTTTGTTAAATTAAATCGTGCGAAAGCAAATTTAAACAAATATACAAGCGAGAATCTACATTTGTGTACTTTTCATTTTTTAAAAAAAATTTGAAAAGTCATTTGTCTTAAAAACTCGGTAATTCAGATGAGAAACAAAAAATTAGTTAAAATTCTGCTTCGTAAACAAATATTATTATAGTAGCTTGATAAAAAGTGATAGTTAAAACACAATGAAATTAAGAAATCAATCCGAAATTATCGCTTTAAGCTCTTTATATTTTTTATTATTTATTGTACTCTTTTTTATTTCTCTTATCTTTTAATATAAAAGTTCAAAAAAAAAAAAAAATTTGTCTTAAAAGCTCGATAATTCAGATAAGAGGTGAAAAAATTAAGTTAAAATTGTGCATCATAAGCAAATATTATTATAGTAACTTGATAAAAAGTGACAGTTAAAAAAACGCAAAACCCTCCAAAATTATCTCGTTTTTATTACACTGATTATCCCCGTTTTCAGAGGAACCATCTGATATAGATGTGGATTCTGAAGGAACTAGAGGGCGATCATATTAATCGTTTTTTATTAAATAATATGCCTTTTGAAGTTCATTTAATTTTGCCTGTTGTAGTTTCATTTTTCCGGGTAAAAAATTTTTTTGAGGAGTTTGTTTAGCCTTAACAACAAGTTCAGGCTTATAAGGTTCAGCAACTTGAACCGATGTCGACGGTATAGGAAGAATGATATAAATCGCGATATTTGTATACTTAGAAGGTAACGGTGTGAGCTTTTGTAGTGGTGGATAATATACTCCAGTTATACTACTGTCTGTCATACTGAAAACAGAATACACTGATCGAACATTCGTTATGTGAGTGAGGGTATTGGTTTCTTCGTCGTTATAGCATAGGAAACTTAGGGTTGCGATGTTAGCCCTCTTGCTTCGTTCTAAGATATGTTACGGATTCACTTTAATCTCTTGAATTGTTTCCCCAAGCTACCATCTAAAGCAAGTTTTCGAGTTGGATGGATGCGACTGTTGACAAGTGGCGCATTTTGGTACTGCTTTGCAGTTTGTATGCATGTGACTAGGCGAATCACAGATTGAACGAATGGTTTTACTTCGGCAAGCATTTTTTGAATAACTATATACTACTGTGTCCAAAAAGTAAAACCAATATTCAATTTAAAATTCCTGGGACTTATGGAATTTCAATTTTTCTTTGTTTTTAAGGTTGTTGGCACTGTCCTTGACATCTGTGTAAATTTGACGTCAAAATATTAATAATTTGAGTTACGCTTGTCTTTTGCGAGACGCTAAAACTGATTCCGGAGATTTTTGAAATGTCAATTAATTGAGAAAAAACTTGCATTAAATTTTGTTTGAGAAAACGTATAGAATGTTGCAGAGGACATTCGGTGAGCATTCCTATATCGGAAAGAAATGTTTAGTAGTGGTATAAACAGTTCAAAGAAGGCAGAGAAACCTCTGGTCTACCATCAACCTAAACCAACGAAGCTCACATCCAAAGAATGAAAGATTTGGTGCTTGCAAACCATCGATTTATAATTAGAGACCTTGCTGATGATGTTGGAATTTCAAAAGGATCGGTCAATTCCCTTTTGGGCATGAAAACGCGTCAAATCTCGATGGTACCGAAAACACTGAATGCGCCAGCTCACACTGCAGTAATTCTTCGTGACTTTTTACTAGAACTGAAACCCATATCGTTCCACAACCACCGTATTCACACCATGCAACTTCTGGCTATTCCGTAAACTCAAAAGTCCACTCCGGGGACACCGTTTTGAGTCGATTGAAGAAATTCAACGTGAATCGATGCGCGCTTTGAAAGCCATCCCTGCCGATGACTTTTAACATGCATTGAGGGATTGGAAAAAAGTTGGCCTGACTGCATTGTGTCCGGAGGCGATTACTTTGAAAACGATTAAATAAATTTGGAAGAATAAATAAAGAGTTTTTGAAGAAAAAAATAATTGGTCTTACTTTCATGGTACAGTAGTATAGTAGCCATTTTTTTTTTAAAAAATGGGTAAAAAGATATCTCTTATCTCTCTCTTCTTCTTATATGTCCCTTGTTGATATTTCCCTTTCCAAACGAGCATGCGCTGCTTAATATTGGATTGAAAGACGAAAAGAAGTCCTAAATCTTTTCTGAATAGAATGGAAAAAAAGGGACCATCAAGAATTCTTGTTCAGTAACTCAGTTAAGCGGGCTCATATAATCGGGACTCTATAGTACTACGAAAAATTTATACATCTGCAACATAGTTATGAAATTTTTTAAAAAATATTACAAAATCACATAACTGCATTGAATAAAAGCATAATAGCAACGTCTCTAAGTAAGCTAAAGATATAAAAGATAGGTAATTTATTTACCCAATATAATTTTTTTTTTTTTTGTATAACCCTCCTGCAGAAGAATTTTATAAAAATAAAAATTTTGAACTTTATTCAATAATTTTTTTAAAATTTCTTGCAATTTGTATATGCCTGCTATTTATATGCCAAATTTGATGAAAATCATAAATGGTGAAATAAAATTTTTATAAAAAAAATTTATTTATTTGATATGGAATGATCTATAGTTTTAAAAAGAAGAAAAATTGAACCTGAAGATGATTTACAATTAGGCGTCCTATAAATGTGACTATAGCTAACGAATTGGAAATTTCAGTTAATAAAATTTATATACAAATCAATAAGTATTGCCTAAGTTCAGGGAAATGACATATTTTTACTTTATTAAATTTAATTTTTAAAAATGTGAAAGATTCAGAGAAAATTATTATAACATAATTTAAATCATCCGACATGATAAAAACTTAAAATAATTCTTTGATTATCTTTCTATCCAACCTTGATGACATCTTAACATCAACAGTGAACGCAGTTTTAATACAGAAAAGAAATATAATACACATAGATTTAAAGAATAAATAAATAAGCGACAACAAAAATCTTGAAGATATAACGTATAAAACTCGTACTCGAGTCATTTGGTTTCTCATGTAAATTGCTTTATATTAATAAACAAGTAATATAAAAAAAAATTAATTCCTACTTTTTTTTTACTATATTGCAGAAAAGACCTTTACAAATAAAGTCGAAATTTTACTTTTACATCTGGCGCCATCTATTGTTAGATACATGCAACTTAAATATAAAAAAAACTAAAATTAATTAATTAAATCTAATTAATGAATTAATATTTGAAAAAACTGTATTAACATAAAGTGTCATCCACTGCAAGTTCAAAAAAAAATATATTTGAACTTGAGTGGGTGAATAAAAGTATTTTATTAGCGATTGAAAATTTGAACAAGATATATATAGAGAGTGTGAGCTAGTGGAAGGACTTGAATAACAAAAAGAACCCTATGTTTTCTATGAATGAAAACAACATTAAATAAATTTTATTCAAAAATAAAATATCTATGCAAAGTATCAATTGATTTTAGTTTAAAAAAGAGCATATCCATTTTTAATTGATCAAAGTTTTGTTTTTACTATAAAAGATTTATAAATAAAAAAAAAACTGATTATAAGTAAATCAATAAAAAAGTGTAATAAATTTATTCAATAATGATTAAAAAACAGAGTCAAAATTTAAAATCTGCTTCTTTGCAATCAACGCTTTCTATTTCTTATAATGACTAAGATATTTTGGTTAAAACAAAGTAAATTTTGAATAGACAATTTTTGAAATCACATAAGTACAAAACAGATTATTTAAAATTACAGATCATGAATCATTAAATTTAGAAAAAAATATTGTTTTGCAGGTTGAATTTTGAGAATTCTTATTGAGATGATGCTGGTAGAAATAAATTAAAAACATGACTACAAATTTTTTTTTTGCATGTGATAAAGGATTTTCTAAACACCTTTTTTTTTCATCTATTTAATAGTCATCTATGTCATTATGGCTGAAACCAGAGAATCCACGAAGAGAAAAGTTAGATAGTCTTTTGGATAGAGTCTTTTGGTTTGGTTTGTCGCTCTTCAGTCATTTTCCTCACACTTTAATCTAATTAGACTGGGACCAACAGCTTAACGTGGATTCCAAACCACTCACAAAAATCCCTGCCACCACCAGGATTCGAACATGTAGCCTGTGGTACCGAAGGCCAGAGCGCTCGGCGATTGGCCATCAGGACCCCACAACCATTGTGGATAAGGCCAGAAATTGTATGCTATAAGAAAAATGTGATACAGAATTAATAGGGTTAGTACAATTATACCTGAGTGACTAGCGCTGTGGCATTTGGTGCCACAAGTTCGGGTTCTAGTCCCAGTGGTACCATAGATGTTTTTAATGGTTCTGAATTAACTTTAAGCTGTAAGTACCAGTCTAAAATGATTGTTGGACGTAGGGCTGACAACCTTCCACCATAAAAAGAAACCATCTCCTATCTCGACATCTGCCAGCAGGCAGACGGCCTTGGCCCACGATGGGGCTGTTGCGCCAATGATGTAGTAAGATAACTGATTTGGATTATGAAGATTAAAAAAAAGGAACAAAACTTGTGTTATTATAGAATTTCCCTTTCCAAAAGAGGTTGGCATATAGCAGTTTGCACTGCAAATCAAGCTCACTGGAATATGAAGAAAAAAATTCTGAGCTGGAATACAAAAATGGGTTCAGATGCAACACATTCCCCAACATAATGGAGCGTTTCTCAACTTTTCAGTATTTGCGACCCAATTTTCAATCATAATTTTCATCGCTCCCATCCCACTCTCATATGCGGCCTGATGGCCAATTGCCTAGCGCTCTGGCCTTTGATACCACGAACTTCAGGTTCGAATTCTGGCTGTGACATGTGTTTTTTGGAATCCACTTTAAACTGTAGGTCCCGATCTAATTAGCCCTCGTGTGCATAAAATGACCGTAGAGCGACAAACCAAAAAACCCTCTCTCATACAATAACAATGTATACAATAATAATATGCATTTTGTCACTATAGGTAACCTCACAAATCACCAAGAATAAGTGAATTTATTGATATTTGACAGCACCGATCTGCATCTTTAACAAATTAGAATCGATGCCTTTATTGCCTTTTGTCTTACGACTATCATATCGAATATTCTAATGACTTCAGCGAAAAGTTCCAATTTGTCTTGAACAATCAGGAATGTCCACATGAACACGAAGCGTGTATAAATGCTTCACCTAGTTAAATTTTAGTGAATCTCAGTCGAGTTGATCGTTTTATCACTATCGAATTTATCGTGATTGTGCATGTTGTAATTTGCGTGTTAGTCGCAATTCACGGTATTACATATTCACAGCAGTACATTTATACAGAATCAAGAATACATTTTTTAATGGACGTAAAAGAACGTTATATAATATTGAATGGTTTGTCGCTCTACGGTCATTTTGTGCACATTTTAGACTAATTAGACCGACATCTTTAATTTAACGTGGATTCCGAACCACTCACAAGCATTCATGCCACTATCAGGATTCAAACCTGAAGCCTGTGGTACCAAAGACCAGAGCGCTAGCCAATTGGCCACCAGGCTGCTATATGATACTGAAGAATCAACAAGTGAACAAACAAGTATAGTTCCGAAAATAAAAAACAAAACAAATATTCTGAAGAATACTTAAATTTTGGATTTACCAGTACTGAAGTAAATGAACTAAAAAAATACCTTATGTGTCATTTGCTCAGAAATTTTGTCAATAGATAGCATAAAACCTAATAAACTTAAATGATATTTGTAAACACTTCACACTGAGCACATTAACAAACCTCCGAGAATTCTTCGAGTTAAAATTAAAATTATATTAAAAGCAAAAATCGTTTTCTAAAAACCTTTGTGAATGAGAAAGTTTTACTTGTGCTCTTAAAAAGTTTCATATAAAACCTCATAAAAAACATTATTGGTGAAAACTTGTTTTATTCATGGTTTATAATCTTAATAGCAGAAAGTATATTAGAAGATAATTTTGTCAAACAATTGCAGTCCAGACTTCTATCAAATGATACTGTTTCTTGTCAAATGTGCGCATAATTGATTTTTTATTATAGAGTTCACCACATTTTCGTGGTTTTTCTTAAAAATAAGGGTATTTATTTCCGCATATTATATACCTTTTTTAACTATGATTTAATATTGCCAGTTAAAATAAATATTATGAGACGTTTTATTTCTTAAGTTGTGTTGAAAAAACAAAGGATTACTGCAAATCATAATTCCAGAAAATTAAAAAAATAAGAATAACATATAAATACATAAATTTTACACACTGACTACTTAAGTATACGATTTAATAATCAGTGGGCACTAAAAAGCACTTATTGCAAGAGGATGTTTGGAATCATTAACATGAACTGATTTTTTTCTAAAAAGTAATTCGTCCATTTTTTTTTTTTTTTGATTAATTTGTGTGTGTTTGTTTTTTTCCTATAGTTTTTGTTCTACGTATATATATATATATATATATATATATACAGTCCAGTCACATTAATGTGACCACCACCTACACTCGACTTCAACGTGAAATAACCAATTACAAAAGGCAAGTGGCAGCACATTGCAGTGGAGTGTACGTAAAGAATTCCACTTAATACCACATTCCACACTCCACTTAAAGCCAGAATATATAAGAGTGTATATTCTGGCTTTTTGACAGGTGGTCACATTAATGTGACTGGACTGTGTATATATATATGCTGATAATTTACATAGGCGTCTAATTTTAACATCCAATTATCGCCGTAAGTATGAAATATGTAAAAATTCAATTAAGAGCCATTTTTTAAATTTTTCGTGATTTTGATAAAACAGAGCTTTAGAACAGGAAAGAAAAAAAAAAAAAGATTTTCTTAATGGTAGATTTTAAGTATATGAAATACTAATAGAACATTTAATTTTTTTTATTATTTTATGTCTTATGCAATTAGTATGTGTATTTTATTTCAATCGAACGTAAAATATTTTTACAAAAAATAACCAAATAAATCCTTTTTATTGTAATATTATTTAGATTTAAATTTTATTTTTTATTTATGTTATAAAATATTACAATATATATCTCCAAAATATCATCTGCATTTCGAAGAATAAAAATTATTTTTTATTTCTGTAATAATTTAAAAGAAAACCATTCCAAAATTAAATGCTTCAAATACATATTGCTTTAATATTCTAAATTATCTTGTTTTTTAACTTGCAATTTGCTTTCATTTAGAAAACTATATTTTGCAATAAAAGAATAATTGAAATATTAAAAGGTAAAATAAATCAACAAGTAAAATAATAAGATACATTTATAAGCCATAAAATGTAGTGGTTATTATTTAAAATGAAAAATTTTATTTAATAATAACATATTACGATTAGTAAAATTCATCAAAGTTCTAATCTATATTAATGTTTTGCAAAATTTTCAAATTCAAATTTTTAAAACTTTATATAAATTATTATAGAAAATTATTTATCTAGCTATTCATAAAATCCTATTTATTGTTGAATAATAATTATATCATTATGCCATTTACTGCCTAAATATAATGTTTATAAAATAGAAATTATTTATCTAGCTATTCATAAAATCCTCTTTATTGTTGAATAATAATTATATCATTATGCCATTTACTGCTTGAATATAATATTTATAAAATAGAAATTATTTATCTAGCTATTCATAAAATCCTCTTTATTGTTGAATAATAATTATATGCCATTTACTGCCTGAATATAATATTTATAAAATAGATGTCATTAATTTCAATTCAAATTAATAAATGCATTTCCATATAATTTGAAAATAAATTATTTTATTTTTCAAAGAGTTTTAATGGAAAACTTTTAGCTATGAAAAAGATAATTGAAATATTGTTTGTAATTTGACGATAAAAAATACTCGATTTTATTATGATTTAGAACTAATATTCACTCATAAAAAAATTCAATTAGTATAAGTGAATATCGTAGATGCACGAAAAATAGATTAATTTCGAATTCTTTTATGACGGAAAAAGTTAAGAATATTTTATAAATTCTATTTTTGTTGAAAAGACTTCAATAAATGTCGATGCCGAGTATCCATAAGAAATTGAGTGTTGTTCATTGACTATGAAGATATTTGTTCAATTTACAATTAAAATACCAGTTTAATGAACCAGTTTTGGTCTTTGATGCCATCACAACTTGGAACAAATATCCCCAGAACTTTAAAGATCTCACTTCTTAACTCTTTTCCTGAAATCTATGATAGAATCTTTCCGGTTTACGAATTTATCCTGTTTATTCCTATCAGGAATATTCGTATGTTTTCAAACTTGTGCTTCGAAAAAGCTCCAATTGCATCAGAAACAAACAGCATTAATTAGAAGTCTCTTTTCAACGACAGTATTCAAATCTTATACTGTCCTAAAGTAAAATAATATTTTACTTTTTACAAAATATATATTTTCATGGTATCTTTTATTTTAAATATATTGAATTCAATTACTTAATATTAATTAACAAATTCTTCCCTTGTATATTTAAAATACATTAAATTTTAATGCCTACTAGCAGGCATGGCCTGGGTTTATGCAGGTTACATTAAAATAATTATAAAAATATGATTTTAGCATACTCTGTAGATAAAATATTACAAGATTCGATTTTAGAATGATTTTTTCAAGTAAACTTATTCTAATATCTAATTTACATTTTGATTTGTTTAACTCATACAATCACGGAATGTAAAATTTGAAGGGGAAAAAAACAGTTTATTTTTGAATTTATATGTTATATATAATGAGAAAAATCTTTAAATCAGAAATATGAAAAAAGAGAATATGACGCCAATATTATTTAAACGTTAAATAAATAAATACTTAGATTGAAATAATATAAATAGAACAAAAATCACAAGTGAATAAACACAATAAAATTTTTAATGAAAACTGCTAACATCATAAGAACAAATAATATACTTCATAAGAACAAATAATATTTCATAAGAACAAATGTTTAGAACAAATAATATACTTCAGAATTATATTAGTAAGAATTTTAGAAGGAATAAAAAATATAATAAATTCATCGTTATTGCAAAAAGAACAGTCTATTTATAAAATAAACCAACAAAATATTTGCAGAATTTTTTATGAAAAATAATTTTAAAATATCAATTCATTGTTGAAATAATGAGTTAACAGAAAGTGACTTACTTACGGTTTGGTTATTTTAAAAGGGACCAATTAATAATTATAAAATGATTTGAAATATTGCTGTCAAATTTTTCATTTTAATCAAATTTACCTGTCTTTATTAAGTTCATTTAAAATAGCTTTCGTAAAATTATTTTTAAATGAAAATTATATTAAAAGAATTAAAATGCTAAATAATTAACTTTATGTACAATTTTATTCTAAAAAGTTTAAAAAATCGTTTGGTCGAAATTCTCATAACTTTTTAATTAAAATAATTTTTATTCAACCGCAATCATACAGGAAAACTTTTCACTTTCATCAATTTGTAATAAATACCAAAAATAATAATAATAATAATGATAATAATAAATAAAATAATAAAAATAATAATAAAAAGTATAAAATAATTTGTAATATATATAAAAAAAGTGCAAAAAAAAAAAAAAAAAAAAAAATCCACCCTTTTTTGCTCCCGACAACTTTTATTAGTCGAAGTACATGAGTTTAAATAACCAATATTTAATAACAACTTTCAATTAAAGTTCCTTAGTTAATGTGATAAAGTTGAAAGATAAATAGCAATCGGGATTATAAGCTATTTGATACCATTGATTTAGAAAAAAAAAAAAAAAAAAATGCAGACAAAATATAAAAAAGCCCAAAAAAATTCATAGCTCAAAAGAAGTGCCATTAAATATTTTATTGAATCTGATTGTATAATTGCGATAAAACTATAAAGCTGCGTAATTATTATTATTTAAACAATTTAAATTCTTTTTATTGTTTACTACCTTTTTTCAATGACATCAAGCAAATTTTTCTAGCTTTTTTTCTTACTTATCATAACAAGAATGCTGTAACATAATATTCAGTTAAAGAATGAAAGGAGTATAATTTTATTGATAGCGCCTTTTCAGTAATTTAAAGTTACGTGAATTTTCATACAAAAATTCATGTGTATACTATTCATAACACACTGAATCGATAGCGCTAAAAATCTCAGTTTCCGTAATGAAAAATTCCGAGTTAAAAGTTAATTAATAATGTAATAAATTTTGTTAACTGCATTGCACTATAAGTTAGTTTCCTTCGAGCCATCTGCGACGATACCACTTGTGTGAAGATATAATAATTACAAAAGCTATTAAAGGCGTCCTTTTTTTTTTCCGACTGTACGTAAACGGCCTTTAAATTCTGCTCATCCATGTGCTCTAGCAGGTGTGGCCAACCCAAATGATCATGTGGGCCACTGTGGAAATGAATCCTAACTCCAAGGGCCACATGTAAAATTATATATCCCCATATTAGATTTAGATCCACTATAGACATTTTTTGGAATGAAAACTTGAAACATAATGAGTTATTATTTTTGTGTTCACTATTATTCTTATGTGCAAACATAGATAATATAATAATAATGATGATACTAAACGCACATTGTAAAGAAAGATATAACACTAACAATGAAAATAAAAAATATATAAATATATAAACGAAATTTAAAAAAATGAAAGCAGTAAAAGATATCTTACTAGTACGATATTTGTTTCTCCACTCTTTCACTTATCGATCTCAAATTAGGTATTTGCACATAATTGGTGTTGCAGTTTAGCGTCCGTTATGCTTGAGCGTGTTTTGTGTTTGGTTAATTTCATTTTCGGAAGGGGGGAAACGATTCGCAGATGTAGGTTGAACCAAAAGTGCTAGCAACTTTTTGTGGCAGATTTCTCAAATATCTAGGAATAGTCACTGTAACTGAGGTCAGTTAAAGTGAAACATAGAGCCTGTAACAATAGATGTTCCAAGATGCGCAATCATCACGAGTTCACAGAATAAAATTTAATTATTCTGTAAACTCATAAATAAAACAGTCAATATGTCCTATATTCGCAAGAATATTATTTTAAAATCAAAGTTAATTTTTTCTCATAATTTTTGAATATATGGATGGTTGCACATTTAATGTATTTTTTTAATAAATTGGTTTTCACTACTTTGGCGATTATAAAATAAATATATTTTGTAAAAGTTGATAAATCTCAAGAGGCGTAAAAATGTTCAAGGCGCGCCGCATGCGGTCTGCGTGTTGGCCATCCGCGGCAATGTTAGCTTCAAATGTGATGTTACGCAAGTCATCATGTTTCAAAGCAAGTCAACTCTTTATTTAGTTTTATCATGTTAATTCAGTTTGATAACTTGACATTTTCACTTAAAATTTATTTCAGGACTTTTTATAAAAATGAGCAATTAACGATTTTCCTTCCAATCAGACAAAAATATGAACTAATTTTTCTCCCTTCAGAAATCATACTCATGATGAGAATATGAGTGCAAAGCATGCTTGGGAGTATCTATTCAAATTTTGATTTCCTAGCATTTTTTCACAGAAATTGCCTAAACATTTCTTGTTTAATTGAAATCATCTTGTATATGCTATTTTAAATGTCAGTTAAGGCGTAAAGTAAATTTGTAATATATAGTTTAACTGACCATTTCATGTAAGAATGAACTAAACTCCACTAAAGCTTAAAATCGTCCATTCTGTAATCCCATTCTAAATTGTTGGAGTTACGATAAGTATCCAACAACTAAAGACAACGGAAGAAACGAGATGGGATTTATTTTGGCTATTGTCATAAAATAAATTAATAGTTTAAAAAACTAAAAAACACGCTTTTAGAGTTAATCAATCTAAAAAGTAAAAAAATATCTGAAAGATGTCTGTAAATGTTTCTTTGCTTTCCATACTCTGGCGAAAGTAAAATACCAATATCAACACCAAGAAAGAGTTGATCTAGATAAAAAAAAATTAGGAAGATATGTATTCACATCTGAAAGGTGACATTAAATTCTGCACTAGACAAATAAGAGTGGCATTAGTAATGTAAACATAAACATTGAAATCATGTTTGCTTTAATGTAAACCTCATGAGCGTTATTTATTTTCGGATTGGACGTAGTATTAACTATACAATCCGCTCATTGACATCAGACAGTATTACAATCTAAAATTGCTTTTGAAAGCAATGTCTGCACTGATATATCAAGAAGTTCATGCCACTAAGATAATTCACTTCCTGCTATAACCAAATGATAAAAAAAATTTCTATAAAAAGAATAAATGTTTAAAAATTAATGAAACCTTCATCGTAGGCAAATTTTTATGTATTATTTGACAATAATTAGTTAATACATATCTACACAAAAAAATTTACAACAAAGTCATTTTCGTACTAATCATTAAAAAATGTTAGAATTTATATATAGATATATATCATTTTATCTATTTATCTTTAAATTAATTAACGACAAATTAAGTAAGTGTAGCAAAATAATTATTCCAAAAAAATTATTAAATGATAACATCAAATATGAAACCATTATAATACAATCAGGTGAAGGTTGATTAGAAGAATCGCATTTAATGCAGTTTGCTTCATAACACACAAAAAAAAAAATAGCAATTTAGCTAAAAGTCCATCAATGCACAAGTAGGTATAAGATTGATTCCTCTTAGAAATAATAAACAATGGATGACAATATCAAGCATTGAAAGGAATGTAAAATTTATTTTGTATAAACAAATTTGTTGCAAATTTGACTTTGTCTCCATTTGTATAAACAAATGGATGCAAGCCAAATCTAAATCTGCAAGCAAAAGTATATATCCAAACAAGAATGAAATTTTTTTTTGAGAATTATGTTCTGATTATAATAAGACTTTTGAGAGCAAAATTCTATCAAATGACTAACATTCAGTAATAAATAAACATAAAATCAATGAATATCCATCACATTAATACAAACTAGTTATTTTCAGTTCCATTAGCAAAATGACTACCTGCTTTTCTTTTTCTTGCTTAGAAAGATTAATTCCTTTCTGAAATAATAAGCAATGGGTAATGAAAATTGTCAAGTATAAGAGCATTGTTTGAAATTTAATCTGTTGACTTTAAAAGGAAAGTTAATAAAAAAAAAGCATTTATCTATTAATCCCTTGCTTATAATAGGACAGGAGGATGAGAGATTTTTAATCATTCAATTTTTTTTTTTTTTTTTTTTTTTTGCTACATTAAGGTCACACATAAAACATACTAATTTTATAACAGACAAATGTTAGAACGAAAAAATCTAATAAGCAATTTATAATCACCATAAGAAAAATAAAAATAGTCGAGAATAATAAATATATCGATTTTTTTTTAAAAATCATTTCAGAAAACAAGAAGTTTTAATGAATGAAATATCTTGAAAAAAAAAAACTGCCATTTAAATAAAGCAAATACTTTATTAATTTTTATCAATTTTATACATTTTTAGGCATCTAATTTAAATATCAAAAAATAAATAAAATAGAGAAAAAATTTATACTTTAAAAAAAAAAAGTTTATTCATGTAGGGGCCACAATCATAACAGTGCTGAGTCACTGATTGGATAGCTTCAATTTAAGTAGCAGATTTATACTGAAATACAGAATTTTCTTTACTCTGAAGTAAATTAAAAAATTAACCACTCACTACTTTATTGAAAAGGCATATATTATGTTGTTCATGAAACTGTACAATTTCTATTGTAAGGAAACTCTAAAATCCACAACAATGAAAAATTGATGAAATTAATAACTCAGATAGCAACATTTAATTTTTAAAAATAAAACAATTTTATGACATTCATTTTTAACAAAGTAACAATGATGAGATATAAAATTTAACAAATAACTATAATAGTCCCCAGAAGTGCTCAGAATATTTTAATAAAATCAGCTAAGCTACACAATATATAAGCAATGTAATAGTATTTTTTTTATACAAATGTAATTTATATGTACAGGTTCTGTAAGCAAAATGAAATTTTCATTGCAAACTTAACATTTCTAATCCAATGATATCACAAATATATAATAACAAATTCCAAATAGTACATGTTTGAAACCATAACTTTCGAATTATTTCCATAATTAGTTTTTATCAAAAATTCTATACTGTTTAATCAAACATCAAATTGGGCAATAAACTCCATAAATATTTTTTTTGGATTTAGGTGCTATTTTTCCAACTGGTTCTTGCTGCACTATATATATATATGTACATATATATATATATATATACATACATATATATATATATATATATATTAGGGCTGGATGTTGTCAAAATTTTTAAAATCGATATATTATCTAAGTAATATCATGATTTATCTATTTTATATAGATTTAGAACATCAAATATGGAATTTGTTTTTGAATCTTAAAAAAATAGAATGGGAGTCTGAGCGTCCCCTGACCATAAAATTTTAAAAATTAGTTTTTAATGAATATTTTCTAATATTTCTGTTTCTTCAAAGAAAAAAAAAAACAATACCCAATAATAAATCACTTTATAATATTAATGAATGTTTAGCTGGATATACAAATTTACCAAGTAGGCAGATAATAATGATTAAGATGGCAATATACAATTTTAATTTTTACAAAACAAACAGATAATTTGTATTCTGAAACATTGAGAATAAAATCTAATTAACTTTATGATGACTTTTACTAAGACTTAATATGGTAAAATCAAAATCCCTTTTAGTTATAAAATTGAAAAAAAAAATTATTATAAAGCTGATGAAGAATGTTGTGTAGAAGGCATTTTGCCTACATTCTTATTAGTTTTAAATTATTTAATTTATACTTAATTAAAATGAATTTTAAATAAAATCAATACAAGAACTTTCATTTTGTTTACAATATATGTATACATTATGAATTATATATATACATGTATATACAAGAAAGTACTATTAAATAAAACTAAATTACATAAATACTACAAAATTTACATACCTAGAAGTATGAAATATTTGAATTAAACTTTTTCAAAATTATATAAAATTAACAAAAAAAAAAAAAAAAAAAAAAAAAGTGAAACCTAAATAAAATTTTTATTTTGCCATTTTGGACTTAAATCGATATTTCAATATATAAAGGCCTAATATATATATAAATAGATAGACAATGAGAGAGAGGTTGTCCAAATGATATTTTAGAAAACAAATCGAAACAGCAGCTTTGCATGAACTGCAATGAGGTATTAAGTTTTACAACAACTATGATCATCATTTTTGAATATACTACCATAGCTTTTGATTTTTTCAAAAACTGACTGTCCCTTTCATTTTTTAACTCACACAATTTTTCAATTAGTTGTTTCAAGTTGACAGCTATGTAATATTAGAAAATCACCTCAAATCTTTCTTGTATTAATAATCTAAGGAATAACATTTAATTTTTTTTTTTAATCTTCACTAAATCTTTAGGAATATATAAAATTCAATTTAAAAAAGATATCTAAAAAAAAATTCAAAATGTACAAGAAATAATTTATTATAAATTCAATTACATTTAATGACATATCATATAAAAGAATTAAAATTATATTACTTTTTTTTTCCCCTTCTTTTTTTATAGAATAATGAGCAGAACATTTTCTGATATAAAACTTTCTGCTAATAAATATTAATGTTTTATATGTCATCAGCTTTTTTTATTTTTTAACCTTATGTATTAAATATATACAATAGACTATTAAATGCTTTTATAAATTGTGTAAGTAACTTCATCGAAAATGCATTGTGCATAAACGAATATTAACATACAAAAACTGATCTTTTCAATTACTTTTTTTATTATTTACTTTAGTACATCACATGAATCGATTACAATGAATATAAAACCATAATTGAACTTTTTAAAACTTGTTTTATGAAAAATTCTATTGGACACTAAAGAAAATATTGCAAACTTTAAAAGAATTAATGATTGCGTACCTTTAAAAATTTAATGAAAGATATAAATTAAGAGCTACAAAAATATAATTTTAATACAAAACAAGAATTGCAAAAAAATAAAAATAGGCAAACCCCATGATATATTTAGGCTAAATATAAATCAATCATACTAAATAAATTTGCAAAAAATAGGAACTTTAATGTAGCTTTTAAATAATTATGTTTTCAATGGAAAAATAAGGAGACATAAATTAGTTTAATAATACATTGGATGCATTCTATTCTTTTTTTTTTTTAATTTCAAAACACTCTTTCTATGACAGGTACGCCAATTTGTGAATATTTACAAGTGTTTGAAGCTTATTTTTCAAATGCTTACAGTTTAATCAAATTATTACCACTTTCTTAAAGTATTTTTGCAACTTTTCAACCAAATCATTCCTTTGCACACTTCATAGAAGACATCTGGAACAACGCAATCAGGTGAATCAGCATTAGGTACACGAACCATCTGAACAGAAGTTTTATTGTAAAGATGTTGTTCAAAGTCTATAAGCTGTTTGAAAAAGCCATTATTTGGACGAACAATTTTCCTTCTTGATCGAAGGTGTCTGAAAGCATTACGAAGATTCATTTCGTTGTACTTCATTAAATAGGCTAAAAAACAGAGAAAAAAAGTTATATGAAGACCCATAATTTTAAATCAAGGTAATTTTTGCTGATCACCATATTTACGTAGAGGATTACAAATACTTTTGTAAAAACATAACGAAAGCTACCTTTGCCACTTTTATAATATAAAGTTATGTATGAATAAAGTAATAAATTATCTATAATATTATACATAGTTATATACTTTGTTGTTGCATTATAAATAATTTTTTATTAATTGGCTGTAGTTATGCTGTATAATGAAAGAAAATTTAGTATTCTAATTTATTATTATTATAATTTCCTACCTACAATCTGCACTCATAATTTTCAGTTGCAAAAAAAAAAAAAATCACATATAATCCACAGTGGCATATAGTCTACTGAATATCAGCACCTCTACAATTAATTCATTTAACTTGTGCGTGCCTATAAAGCTCTGTTTTTCTATGCAGAGTGGAGATCTACAACTAATATGACATTTTTCATTCTAAACAAGCATATTTGATGCCAAAATAATATTTTAAAAATAACACACATTTAAGTCACCAAAAATTGTATAGAAGATATATCACAGCTGCTAACATGGGGGAATGAAAATTATGGAGACTTTTGCACGAATAGATTTCAAGACAAGTAAAAATTACTGGAGGAATTTTGATATAGGGAATTTTAAGTTAAACAGAGATTTCATGAAATAAGCACATCTATTTCAAAAATAAACAAATTACAAGGATTAAAATAATAAGTAAGAATTTTTTTGGGACTTGCCAATACAAATATTAGCATTTCTCTGAATGAAAACTATTTAAAATAGACATATTTTCTCAAATAAAATTCTTGGTAAATAATTAAAATACATCTTTTTGCTATTTATAGTTCTTATTTTTGAATAAATAAAATATATAAATAGGTTTACCATAACTGCTATGTTTCATATAGGAATATATAAATGTATAAAAATAAACACAGGAAAAGAGTGGTAATGCAGTTTATTTTTACCTAATAAAAAATCATTACAACTTAACAATTTGACAAAATGAATGCAAACCCAGTCATATTTTAAAGTTTACTTTGATTTGTCATTTTTTTATCACATAATTTACAAAATTGGTGCTAGTCATTTTAAAGTTATAACTAGAAATGAAAATTATTTTTTTGTTTCTTCGTACAATTTATTTCTTGGATTCAACCATTGAGTCGACAGAGTAAATATTCTTGCCACATTTGCATTGAGGACTGGAATGGTAATGTACTTGCATAGCTTTGTTTTACATGATTTTTGAATTAATTTTTGATCAATAAAAATAATTCATAGCTAAAAGACTTCCATTTTGAATTTTCTAATATCTTGGAAGATTGATTTAATATTAATGAAAAGATGAATAAATAGCTGATTTTACACTTCATAAGAATTCTTTGCTAAAATCTTTTTCAAAGATATTTGTTTATATATTTTATGAGCATTAAATTTTCCAGGCTTTAGTTGGATAATGAAGATCCCTAATGTGTTCGGTTTTTCTTCATTGGACTGAAGATTTGTTCACATTCACCATTTGATTGTGGAACTATTAGCAAAAGAAAGAATGACAGCAGCAAATTTCTCATCTTTCTTTGACCGAGATTGATCATTTTTTCTATTAAAGGCCACTGTGAGTCAACTCTACTTTCATGAGTGATCTTTGAATTTAAATTTTCCACTTGTAATTCACAAAATTGCGAGTGAATTACACTTATGATTTCTTACTTCAACTATTCATCTTTTCGGCATTAAAACTGCTGAGAACCATTCATATACTGTAATTTAGAAACATCTTTAGAGAACACCTTTTTGGGATTAGGTTTTAAATCCCAATCAAGTAACCTTTTTTCAGCATTTATTACGACACTGCTAAAAGGAAAAGAATAGTACATAGTCTAAAATTTTAGCATAACCACCTTTTACAGCTGAAAAAAAAACCCATCAATTTTTTCTTCATGCCTAATTTTTCAATGGTCTTTGAAGCGACATAACTAATAAATATCTCATTGTTTTCTTTGTAATGAAAAAAATTATGATAATCCTCAATAAAACTCTTAATGAATTCAGATTTTATGAATTTAAATAATATTTCTTTGAATAAATCTAATAAAATGGACCTCATATCAAGTATTAAAGACTTTTAGCATTGCAGTCGACAACAAGTATTTTCAAAATTGGTAATGCATGCTGCAAAAATTGACAAGCGACTTTCTTAAGATTGGATGAAAGAAACTCAAAAATATATCTTCATGCTAAAACTTTCTTTGCAAGCAATCATTTCTACCTTTGAGTCATTGTTTGAAATATTTTTCTTTCATATTCTATTCCCATTTAAAGGCAGGATTTTTTTGTTTCCTTTTTTTTTTCCTATGTTTTAACTTTTAAGTCGAATTCTCCAAATTATTACTTTTAACATCTTCTGCACCCATTTTCATTCGTTTCGGTATCTTAAAGGAATCTAAGTTTGCACCTAAGTTGAACCTCATTTTAATGAACTGTCTTCTTTGCAAAAATGTAAAGAGCATCCCAAGAACCTATTTAAACACAACATCTTGTCCCCAGATGCTTCAAAATGTTTTGAATTTCACTATGTATCTTTTATCTTTGTCTACCTTTTCTTTTCTTATCTTTATGTCTATCTTTTTTTCTATGTCTTTCAATTTTTCATTTCCTTTTGAGCTTTTTTTTTTTTTTTTATGTAACAGAAAACACTAAGGTCAATGTCAGTAAGTAGGGAAGTAATTACTTTAACTGCTGTCAAATCTATTAAATGGTAAACACATTTCATTATAAAAATACCTTCATTTTATTCTAAAAGAAAGTTGACTAACCCTTTGATCTTCTAGTCATCACATTTACATTACTACATCAAAAGGCAATGCAGTTAGCCAATGGAATTTTGTTTAGCTCTAATGTATTGATAACTAATTGCCCTAAGTTTCTGCCAGTATTCTAATCCTTTAAAGGCTTGAGAGAGATAGCAAACTGCTTATTTCTTTGATGTCGTAGTTAAAATATGTACCAGCAACAAAGTACAATTTTTGGTTGTCAATGCTCCCATCTGTTGCAAATGGGTGATCCTCTAACTGAGCCACAATCCATGATTTGGACTCTTTATCCATTAATTTCATGATGGCTGTTGTTTTAGTTCTACCTGCACAATGGCACTGAGCTGTTTCACATTTTGGGAAACATTTTTCTTTAACAGAAGACTTATATGGTCAGCACTAGCTATAGGCAAATTAGACAACTAACGAAGTAAACATGCATTTAGCCCTAAATAAAGCATTATTTTTTTAATCACCATTTTCAATAAATGTTTAGAGGAATTGGTATAAGTAATTATATTGTCTCTTCCATCATGAGCTATATTAAAGTCAGTACCACAATTTGTACAAAAAAGCAAAGAAAATACCTTTCCTAGACAAGTAAGAAAATTCTTTGCATAGCACTCTTTAAATTGGGTAAGGTATTTATTTATTTTCCTTTTTTATTATTTAACATTCAACGTTAAACATAAAATCCACATCAAAGAATAGAAATTTCTCTGAAACAAAACCCACATTAATAAAATAGCGAATTTAGGGAAGGCATTTGTTTTGGTTTTGAGGTGAGAAAAACGATCAACAAGGTTTTTTTTTCCTACCTCACACGAGCTATGACTAAATTCCGAAATTTTCTTTCCTTCTTTTGTAAACCACCATACACCATCTCAAGGACGTGATGCTATGCTTTAAGATAAGATATTTTTATACTTATAGATCACTTTTTATTTTTCATTTGTGATGCATTATTTTATTGTTTCAATGATAGGGATTTTCTTTCAAATTCTACTTATTTCTAGTACAAAAAAATCTGTTTAAGGAAGTTTGCGTATATACAATTAGGAAGTTCAGAAAAAGGGGCTGAAATGCAGAAGTTCCCCGAATAATCATGAGACTTGGCATAGCTGATTATATATATATATATATATATATATATATATATATATATATATATATATATAAAAATATAAAAAATATATATCTATATAAATATAATATATGTATATATATATATATATATAATTAAAATAACAAAGTAAAAGACTTTTTTTTTTTTTTTAGATTCTCAAGTTTGAAAAGATTTTTACAGATTTGAAATTAATGTAAAGTATGATATTCAGTGTATCAAAATATTAAAAAAAAAAAATATAGCTGTTAAGATTTTTGAAGCAAAAACTAATTATATTTAGAATAAATTAATACTGAAAATATTTTTTTCTTTGCAAAAAGTATTATCTAAATTTAATAATTAAGACTTACCAATGCAAAATGTTGCAGAACGACTGATGCCAGCTATGCAGTAAACTAGAGTTTTACCTCCAGCTATATATTCCTTGTATATTAAATCAGTTACTTCATTAAAATAACTTGCAATATTGGTTTTTTCATTATCTTCTATCTAAAAAGTAAATGCAATTACATAAATATAACATTTTTTTTTTTTTTTTTTTAATAGAATCAATATTTTTTTAACTTAAAGCAATTTTAATATTTATTGTTAATTAAGTATTGAGTGTTTAAATGTAATTCCAACCTTTTAATAGATGTTGTTACTGCTGCTACTTGTATTTATAAACCCTTTGCACTCAGTTTCTTTTCATTCGTATTACCAGCAACTCAAGCGATTTTGGTGAAAAGATCCTATTCGCATGTAAGTTTGATATACACATTAAAAGAAACATATTATTTATATTGTTATTTGCATTGTCTCTGTAGCGGAGCCATCGAGCTTGAAAACAAATTTTAAATGGCTCCACCGGAGCCCTCGAGTGTAAAGGGTTAAATGTGGCAATGTATTCGCCACATTTAGTATATATATAATGTATAATATATTGAGTCTTTTGGTCTATTTCATTACACAAAAACATTGCCCAAGCTTGGTTTTATACTTCTAAATGGGGAAGGATGTTACAAATAGATTACTATCTAGGTTAACTAATAAGTACCATTTCTTTCTTCTTTTTATTAGCATTTTTAATTCCTTTTCATAGTGCTCTTGATAAAATAATGCACATTGTAGCCTGCTTTTAATGGCATATGCAAAACAAATTGATGAATTTCTTGCTAATGATTCATTTAACTTCAAAAATAAGCTATAGGCTATGTAGAAATATTTTTGTAGCCATCAAACAAAATTTGAAATTTTTTTTATTTTTCTAAGAGTTTACAAAAATAATTAATATTGCTAATAAGCATATTTCTACACAATAAAAATTATTCAATGTAAAAAAATTACTCAATGTAAAAAGTAATAAAAATTATTTAATTCAAAAAAAAAAATTTGATATATTCCAAGAGAATAATTTCATATACAAGCAGGAAAAGAAAAGAAAAAGGGTTTTGTAATGAATCATGAGGAAAGAAAAGATATTTACCATGATTGGAAAGTATTTTATAGTTGAAAATGTAAAATTTGGTGCAGTCATACTGCAATTTATTACACATGTTATTCCTTTCTGTTGAAGAGATGCATCAGTCACAGATCTTAAACTTGCAATGAAAAGATGATCAGTGACTTCATTTAATTCACTTAACATTTTAATTGAAGATTACCTGAAAATTCAGAAAATCATTTATAAGGCATGCAAATAAAAAAAATTTTCCATATTTCATTAAATATCTCAATTTTTTTCAGACAATATCACAAAGACAAATGAATTTTATAACTATAGTGAAATATATTTCTTCATTCTTTATTGAAAAATAATAATCAGGTTAATAAAATGAAAATTATTAAAATACATGATTAATTATAAACTCAAAAAATATGATTTCATTTCATTTAACTAAATACATACAATACACCCATAAAAAACATAGAGAAAAATTAATATTTGCTTTAAAAAATTATATGAACATTCAATTTATTATGCAAATCTGCTGAATATAAGCTGGAGTACTGTTAAGCAAAAACTGTCATTCAAGCATTGACAATTGATAACGAACAGAATTAAGAAGGTAATTAAATCGTTGTTATCGTACAATGTTTAAATTTTAAGGACATTCGTTATCAGATTTATTAAGGTGACGAAAGAAAAAGAATATAATTTTTTTTTTCTACACAAACAAAATCCTAATAAAATACGAATTTAATTTTACATTAAATATTATAAATAAAATAATTTTCATAAGACGAATAAAAGCTAAATTAGTTTAGCTTTTTAAAAATAATAAATAAAAGTAAAAAAAACTTTTTAATTTTTAATTTAGTTTTTAACATATTATATCCAACATTTATTTTTAATTTACATATTTGTGACTGAAAAGATAATTATTTATAATAGTAAAAAATTTAAATAATAACCTATTCTTAAAATATATAATAATTAATTTTAAATTTAGTCCGTTTGAAAGGAAACTTTTGTGACTAATTCAAATATAAATGCCAAAACGAAAACGGAACAGTCCGTGATTTTGATTTCATCACCTCGCTGTAATAATTTTGCGGTAAACAATTTTTGAGTTGCCACTTTTGATGATATTTTCTGTTATATATACAGTTTAAAAAGGCATAAATTTATATAATGAATATTTCTTTCGTATTGATTTTTAAAACATCAATAATCATTTCACAATTATATTGTGTATGGTGAATTATTATTTGACGTTAACTTTTAATAATGGTAGGAATTCTTGCAATTAAATATAATAAAATGTTCTAGTTGAACGTTTTATTATTCCTCTTTATAAAAAGAAAAAAAAAAAAAAAAAACTACTGTTAATTCAAGTTCAAATTGCTTTAATAGTATCGATTAAATTTGCATTTGTTGTCAAATATTTTTAAGCTAAACTGATGGACAAATTTAAGACGTTTAAATTATTTATATTAATTAATTGCTTATACATATTAATCGTTTTGATGGAATTTATGACTGCTGTAAAATGAAAACTTTATATCTATCCGCTTCAAAATGTTCTCTCTATAATATTGCACGCTTGTATACACCATCGTTAGTGCTTTTTGTTATTACCGGAGAAGATGTTTATGAAAAAGATCACTTCATAGATATCAGTTATCGTGTGTTGTGTAGTTTTTATTTATATTAGCTGTAAACTAATTTGTATAATTGTTCAGTGTATTTAAATCGTAATAATTTTGTTTTTTAACGGAATGTAACAAGCAAATGTATTTTTTTAATTGTTTTCATTTATTTTATTTATTTATTTGTTTGTTTACAAAGACAAATGGATTTTAAAATTGCCTGAGAAGAAAAGATGCAATTAACGTAAATTAGATTTCGTAATCCATAAAATCGATGAATGTTTGAGTTTAGAATAACGAAAAAATTAAACCTAATATTACGGTTTATGGAAGTTAACCTCAACTTTTTTTTTTTTTTTAAATTATAGTGTTGAAAAACTTAACAATTTTGAAAAATAAATCAGATTTTAATATTATAGGCTGTTAAGACAAGTAATGTTCATCTTTTATTGCCAAATATTATTTTAAATTATCAAATTATAAAAGAAACTAGTAAAAAAAATTTAAATTGCAAAATTGAGAATATATTCTTTATCCTTTTGTTGATTTAACTAAAGTATTTTAATTATTTTTGTTATGTCTATTTATAGTATAGCCAACTCATTGAAGAATATACTTTTATTCAGAATTGGTATTTGTTAACAATTTGCAGGATGATAAAAGAAAACTATTTTGGGAGAGAAAAATTTCATTTATTTTTTTAAATATGAATAAATCTATGGTAATATGTTGGAATAATTTTCTGAAGTATAACTTGTTCAAAAATTGGTTGCTATATAAAGGTTGCATATTAAAAAAAATGAAGACAGGAATATTTTTCCTGAGCTTAATGGCAGGGAGATGATTTGATGATTCTTCAACGTTTGATGATTCTCCGAATGGGCCAAATTAGCCTCGCTAAGAGGGGATGATCGTTTCTTCGATGGTTCCCTTGTTATTCTAATTACTGATAAATTTTGGCGAAGGCATAAAAACATCAAAATAAAAAATTAGAGGCATCAAACATCGTAACACCCTAAGGATTTTATATCCAAAAGTAAAACAAAACTTATTTCTTACAATTTTAAGGTGAGTTTAACACAGGCAGTTAACAAGTTGGATGTCATGCCAGAAATACTCTTTGTTGGCTTTAATGGCAGAAGTGTAAAAAAAAAGCTCTTTGTTAATTAAAGAAATAGAGCTAAAAGAAAATTATAATGAATCAAATTTTAAACCCTAAAAGTGAGTTCAGGTAAAAAAAATTTAGCTTTTTTTTTTATTTTAAAAAAATTAAGTTTACTATTTTTATCAATGACAAGTATTAAATAATGTAACAAAAAAGCTAAGTACAGATAGAAATATTTAATTCCCATCATGTCATTAGTAATAGGTAGAAAAATTTGTCTTGATAAATCATGAACACATGATGGCAAATTTCATTTTTATAGTGCTACTAGCTTAGATTGAAATTAAAATTTGTATTCCAACAAAGTGGAAGACCCTTAGCTCATAGCTTATATTATTAAGAAATTATATCAATTGAGTCTAATTCTAGTTCCTTATTCTATTATTATTAAACGTTATTTGCACTTGTAATCTTGTCTTGAAAAAAATCAATGTAAAAATTGGTCAATAACAAAAAAACCTTTTGAATATTATATTATAAATAAAACCATACACATCTAAAAATTACAACAAATCTAATGTCACAGCTGTTCGAAGCAATCATTAAAGCAAAAATATGCTGCTCTTATATGGTTTGCAGAAAATGTTTGCTTCTTGTATATTCTTAATTTTTAACATATCTTCTATATATGTATATCGGGAGTTGCTGAAAATATAAGTTTTTATTTGTTTGATGTATAATTGCAGAAAATTTAATTTTATAATTCATAATATTTTAATGATACTTGTAATGTATATGTGCAGGAAATTATCTATATTGAAAGTAAAAAAAATTTTTATTCATGCAAATAGGTATAAAGTTAACTGTATTTCAAGTTCAAATTTGATTATTGAGCTGTTCATTTACAAGTAAATATAACCAAATTTAAATAAATATGATATACTAAACTTGGATAACTTAATGAAAAATTATTTGCTAGATAAGATTTTTTTAATATTTATAATTAGAAAATAGAAATTTTAAACAAGTTTCCTAGAATGTTTATTGAAGTATTCATCTTTCATGGAAGTAAAGTTTTTTATATAAGTGCATAATCAGTTTGCAGAATATTTGAATGTAAAAACATTCTTAAAAACAGTAATCTTTTTTTTTTTTTTTTTAATTAAATTGTTAGACTCCGTTTTATCAAAACAATTTTCTTCCCTAAATATTGATATGCTATGAAAATAATGTTTTGCAGAATATAAAGGTATGCTGTCTTGATAAAGGATAAAAATTTTTAATTTTGCATACAAGCATTCCTGTAAATCATTGTTGCAGTTTACAGATTCTTGGACAACTAACAATGCCTGTTGTTGTAACTAAATGCCTGAGCAACTCATAGTAATGAAGTGCCATCACTGTACATGTAACAGGGCTATCCACATTTACTTCTGAAAGAAATACAGAGAAGACTTGACTACCAACACTAGATTTAGCAAATGTAGAGTCATTTCCTTTTCTAGAATGTGATAATTTTATGTGTTGACTGACATATTCAGGTAGAAATGGGTCTAATCACTTAACAGGATGTTCCACGTCCACAGCAAATCAGTCCTGTTTTTAACCATATTGTAAATGTAGGCCTCTGTGCCTTTTTCTTTTGAAGCACCTGTGCAGTGGGACTACCTTCCCTATTGTAATAGAATAAATACATTGTGTTTCCAAATGTCCAACATAAGGATTTTTTTGTTGTTTTTTTTACTGCATTCTTTGTATAATATGTGTATTACTTTTTGTGTCAATCTGCTGCTGCAGAATATTCTTAATAAGCCAAGGTTAATCTTGATCATATTGCAGTTTTAAATTATAAGAAATACACACAATCATACATGCATATATTTTAAAAGATCTTGCATCATTATATATATATATATATTCATTCTTACTGTAGATATTATATAAATTTGTTGTTTTAAATATTTAGTTCGTGTTTGAGGGGTTTTTAAAAGATTTCTTTTCGAGTTCTTATGGTATCCTTGTCTAAAGCTTTTATTAAATAAATATCCAATAATGATATGACTGTTTTGAAGAAAAAAATTTTTTTAATAAAACAATCTTGCTGAAACCACATTACAAAATTACGAATTTAATTTTTTTTTTTTTTTTAATTTTTTAGAATTGCATATAGGATCAATTAAAAAGATTTGGGGTTATAAAAAATTAATTTTCAATTTTAGAAATTAGTTTGCTTGACTTTTTTTATATTTTTTATAATAAAATCTTCAGATTTAATTGATAATCTTGAATATTGTATGAATATCTCTTTGTTTCTTAATCTAAGCTTTTATTTTTGAAATTGTTGCACAATTGAATATAATGATCAGTTATTTGTAGTTATCAATAACTGATTTCTTTTCTTTTAAATAGTTTTTGTTATTTTGATGTATACAAATAAATTTAACAGAATTTATGTATGTTGTATTTTACATCAAAGTAATTATTAATTCTGTATTTTGTAATTCTATCAAATAACTTTTTTTCTTTTTTTCTTTTAGTGCTGTTTCAACAGCAACTGCAAGATGTTTTCACAATCAAGCATCATGAAATTAAATATTCTCAATCAACTTCAAAGCATATTACTCAAGATTTTTCTTTTAAAAATATCAATGTTCTTATTGCGAAAAAAGTTTTAATGTCAAAACTAACTTGGTGCATCATGAACGAACTCACACTGGGAAAGACCCTTTCAGTGTAAATTATGCTCCAAAACTTTTTCAACGAAATGAAACACTGAAATACCATTTTTTGTCTGTTCATAAAAACTGTATGTAAAACTTTTTTTTTAATGTGCTCAATATCTAATCAAAACAAAGCAATACTATAAATGAATTTTTTTTTTTCTTCTAATGCAGCTGGCAAATAGACCGTGATCTTCGCCATAAGGGCTGCACCGGATGTCACTCACTTTGCATTACCCAGGGGGCGTGTAACTTGATGGTAAGCCACGGACACGGAATAACAATGCCCCGCAGCGCCTACGATCCTATTAGGACCGGGACCTATGGCTTAAAGTGGATTCCGAACCACTACAAACACCCATGGCAAAGCCGGAATTTGAACCCGATACCTGTGGTACCGAACGCCAGAGCGCTAGCTATCAGGCCCCTATAAATGAATAATTTAAGTGAAATTGATATATTGAAAAATTTTAAAGACATTTTCAATTAATTGCGTATTAAGTAAAAACAGCTTAATTCTTAAACTAAATTTTTTTCCGAGAGTATTGTAGAGTTTTTATTGATTATATTTAATGTATAAAATTATTACATTTTTTAAAAATTACCTCGATTTTAATGCTTACTTATTTTCAAAATTTACCCTCATGTTGGTGTTTACTGCTCAGTGTTTTTTGTCAATTAAAATTATTGGCTTAAAATTAGTAAAGTGTATAAAACTTCATAAATGTAACCGAGTCCACTAACTGTAGATGTTTGTGCAATAGTCATTTCATAGTTGCATCTAATTGTCATCGTATTTATTTCTTTAATTTGCTTTTTATATAATACATGTATAAGTTTATTTTGAAAATGCTGATGAATGAAGAACTTTCTTATAAGAAATAATGTGGAAAGTATTTAAATATTGATTAAAATTGTTGTCCCTTATGCATAATATTCTGTTTTATGATAAAGGCTATATTATTATTAGGCTATTATTTTATGATAAATAATCAAGTTTGATGTTATTGTAAGTATAGTATCAACAATTTTGTAACTTTGTCAATTGTGAGATTTACTGTAAATACAAAATTAATTTTCAGGTAAATTATAAAGTGTTGATATAGTTATATAATTAATATTAAAAATTATAAAGTATTGTTGAACTTATATGTTTTATAATAACATAGTCATTTTTTATTCGTTTGGTAATAAAATTTCATATTGGCCAGTGCCTATTGATGTCCTAATATATAACTATAAATTTCTTAACAATGATATTCTATTTATTTTAGAATTTGGAAGTCATTTCAACTAATTTTTAATGTATTCATGTTACTAATAAAATGCTTTTTAATTAACATGGTGCTATAATTTTTTTTTAATATTGTTTATGTGATATTGTTCTGTAATTGTCAATTTATTAATTGTATTTTTTAATGTAGTGATAAAAAAAATTTTTTATGCTCATTATCTACTAAATTAATTTGAGAAGTCATATTTATCACTATTAGTATTACAATTAATCTATAAATACTTTTTGATTTCTTTGAATATCTAAATTTTTTTTTTCCTAAGCTACTGGATGTCTTTTGTGATACAGTAAGAACATTTTATATAGGCAATTATAATATTCTGTAGTCTTCTAGCTACCATGTAATCTAAAAATTGATATATACATGAATTTACTAATAAAGGAAAAGCTATTTATAATTATTAGTGAACATAATTAAATTCATTTTCTACAAATAAATCGCTAAAACTCGTGTAAGCCATTGTCCTGTTTAATGCTGTGTTAAAAAATATGCTTCAGTAAAAATTCAAAGTAGTGTAACCTTTTATTATTTCCAGTTTCTTTTAATTCCTGCATTCAAGAAGTATAAGTTTCTTAATAATGCATTGGCATGTTTCATATGAAACTCCTGTGGGGCCATATAATCTTCTCAATGTTTTTATGAGAGATTGAAGTAAACGCTCCTTAAGATTTTGTGCAATTCTTATTTCCACTTTAAGTTGACCACCTTAATGTCTATTACAGCATCAATTTTTTCTAAATTTTGCATTAGCTTGGTTGGCTTTTTCTCTTGCAATTTTTTTTATGAACTCAATATGCATTGCAGCTTAAGACCAAATTTTAAAATATTGGCTGATGAAACACCTATCATTTATGACACAGTGTTAAAATGGTGTCTATTTATTACACAGATTAGGAAAATTAAAATTAATGCTACGAATTACACATGTGATGCTATCAGTAGAATATGACCTGAACTATGAACCATTATTTACAAATATATGCTTTCATTCATTAAAAGTTATTTCATGTGTTTATTGACTTTTGTATCATATTGTATAATTATTTCTTTTTTTTTTTTCTTCTCCTGTGTATTGTTCTATGTATACAGAAAAATTTAGGGGATCATATTTTTGAAATAAATATACCTATTAGTTTAGTGTTGTAAAAAAATACTTTTATTACCATTTTCTTTATGTTAAAAAATTATTCTTAACTTTATGTATTGTAATTCTTTTCCTGTTTTTGTTGTTTTTTCTAGTGGTATATCATCAGAGCTATGTAGAATGCTTGAACCTCATCAACAAAAAATGGTATTTGATCAAATGTCCACTACAAAAAGGATGGCTCAAGAACCGTCTTTTAAAAAACATGAATGCTCTTATTGCAAGAAAATTTTTTATCAAAAAACTAGTTTGGTGCGCCATGAACGAGTTCACACTGGAGAAAGACCATTTAAATGCAAATTATGCTCTAAAACTTTTAAGCGAAATGAATCCTTGAAATATCATGTTATAACTGCTCATAAAAATATTATGTAAATTTTGATACTTAAAGGGTATGTAATATTCAAGTAGAAATTATTAGGGGAATTCAAAAACACAGGGGGAAAAATCCAGAATCACATAGGAATGTGTCACATGTTGATCTAGCTAATCTGTTTTCTAGTGCTGTAATTGGATTTCAGGGTTAATCGTACATTTTTATCTGATTATGCACAATATATTAATGTTTACAAATGTTGAGATCGTGGATGTACACTTTGTCTAAGAAACAGTTATTACTAATGGAAGGGCTGTGGTATAATAATATGTAGAATTACATCTTGCATATGTACAATTAGATTTGTATTCATCCATAATTGTTTGTAAATTTGCACCGAAACTCGTGTGAATATGGAACATTTTTCAGCAGGCATGATGCAAGGCAGCAGTGATCGACACTCTTACCTGTCTTGTAATAGGAAGCTTTGTATCGAGTTTAACAATTACCTGACATAAGCATAAAAGCCATTACTTGTGCGATTTTAATGTCTCAGTATCCAGTCTGTTGTGCACATTACACTACAACCATTTACATCCATATCTTTAACAAGCCCAGTTATTACAATATGGTGATTATCCTTAGCTTGTGGTATCTGTGCTCTGGTTTCACAAATATGAGTACTCTTCTAATCTGATCGTGAGAAGGTCTCTTTCACCTCCGAAGATATCATCAATTAGCACAAGTGTTAATTTGTTCACCTTATGACAAACTATACAATCACATTCTGCTTAACCACAGTTCTCTAGAAATGTATGAGCTGATATCATCAGTGATTGTTTAAATGGACCTTCCATTCTGAAGAGCTAGGCATATTTCTGAGGACATGTTGCTAAAATTACCCAACATTGTTCCTACGTTTGCTGTTTCACATGGATCTTTAGTTCATTTTAACAGTATTGTGCATGAAATTTTGGGACTTGATAACTTTGGCTTAGCTTATGACCACCATTATTTCCTTATTTATCTAGCTTTGATTTCTTCTTATAAGACACCCTTTCATACTGCAACTGACCTTATTCACAGAATATCTATCCCCACTGCAAATGTTTGTAACATGCTGAATATTTTAGAAGATTTCACTGATCAATGTATTGTCTGTGTAAAACGTGCATAACTCTGAATGGTTAGAACTGGGAATTGGATGTGTACATATATTATCCAAGTGTAAAGTGTTATTGAATAAAGGATTTTTCACCTTTGGTGTGTCATTTTTGCATCTTTGTGTATCCTCTAATTAGCTCATCTGGGTGACACCCCGTCAAGCATTCCTTTGTGATTCTGGGGATATTTTTGTATTTCCTACCTCCCTAGCATTTTATATACTGAATTTTGAATCGCCCTAATATATATATATGTATATATTAATACTATAAATAATTAGTTATGTAACTTGAAATATACATAATTTAAGTTTTGTTGAAAGTACATCAACTTTCTTCACATAATATTTTCTTATTGAATTTTTTTTTTTTTTTAAGATGCATTAGTTTATTATTAATTTTTAGAATACCTGATTAGTTTGTACAATTTAATGCTGAATGTATTTTAAATAAAAATTTCTATTGCCATTAGTGTGCATACTTATATAACGAAATGTTGAATTTATGTTGTTTAATACAGTAATCCTTCATTATGTCATGCATTTTGGAAATAAAAAAAATGCAAAATTAATCACTATCTCAGTTGTGTCATATCTTTAAAAACACTTAATATTTAAAAGTGCTACATAAGATATTACTGTATATAAAGTGTATGATTGCTTTCAAAATTTATCCAAACTCCTTTTATGGACATCTTTACGATCATCAGTATTATTATTGTAAAATTCTAGTCTCTTTTTCTTCCATACTATGAAATTCAAGCAAGGTCTGGTATAGAAGAGGAGAAATATGTAAATGGCTGTTCAGATGAGTAATTTAAAAAATTATAATAATTTCTTTATTTATATTATCATAACTGCAAATATGGGAATATGTATGTGTCTGTATTGTTTTTGTCTCTGTCCTCATCGTCATGAATAACGCATTCATAAAACAAAGAGGTTTCTTTCTTTCTATTCAATGAGGACTGTCGAAAAATTAGGCAAAAACAAACCACCTCTGTTGAGTTCTTTATACACTTTATAAGTGATTTTACTTTGTAAATACTTTGTGTAATACTTTGAAAATAACATCTCTATAATAAATTTTTCATTTTATTTTGAACAACTATATCATTCTGCTTGCTTTCTTATTTATCAATAGCATTGATTTATTGTAAAAAGTTCTCCCTACAATGTATCCTTTAAAGCTGAAAATTCTTAGTGTTGAATTTAATGTTGTTACTACTTCTTGTAATTGTTGTAAAGTAAATACAAATTTTTATATTATAGTTCATTAACTTTCAATCTTATCTGAAAGTCTCTTCTAAATTATAAAAGGGACTGAAAATCTCTTCTAAATAGATAAATTATAAAGGATGTTTAAATATATATATATATTTTTTATTATACTAGCTTAGTACTTTTTAGTTGTTCATTTCTTTTAACTTGTATTTGTGCAGTTTTACTGACATGTTAAATACCTTGATCACTGTTTCAAATTTAAATGATTAAGGGTTTTAATTTGAATTTATATATATCATTAATTTTTAATTAACTGATATTATTGCATATATTAGCAGAGTAGCTTTTTTTCGCCAAAATTGTAATGTTGGGATTCTGATAAATATTTTTGTTTCTTTTAGTGGTATTTCATCAGAAACTACATAATGTATTTAAAGTTCACAGCAGTGAAGTTATATATGATATGTCTGCTACAAAAGGAAGTGCCCAGCTGATTTATACTTAAAAATATGAATGTTCTTATTGCAAAAGAAATTTTGGTAACAAAACTAATTTAATACATCATGAGCGAAGTCATACTGGAGAAAAACCATTTCAATGCAATTTATGTTCTAAAACTTTTGCTTAAATGAATCACTGAAATATCATGTTATTACTGCTCATAAAGGTGTAATGTAAACCTTGTTTCTTAAAATTTTGCATTTTTGTTTAATTGAATTAATATGGTAAGTGAAAATTCAAAAAAAAAAAAATTGTTAAATGATCTTATCTATGCTAACCAATAATTATGAAGAAATTCATATTTTTTAATTGAAAAAAAAATTATTTTTTATTACTAATAACTGACATCATCTGATGGCATGATATTTTTTTGTGATGTGTTCCTTTTTTATATCCTTGTTTCAAATGTTCTATTATATAAGCTTAACATTTATATTCTAAGGTCTTTCTTTTCATAAAACATAATTCAATATAATTTTTTCATTTATAATTCCCTAAATGATAATTTTTAGTTTTTATCAGATTTTCAGAAGATTTTTGATTTTTCACTGATATTTTTTCCTAATAAAATTTATTATAACTAAAAGGGTTTTTTTTCCCCTGTAGTTGGGAAACATGTTATATCTGTTATGCAATAAAGTATTATTAGTATAATATAATAAACATTTTGACAAAAGCATCTTATTTTGTTAGTTTACAAAATGTTTGAATTGCTGTTTATGTGAATTCAATTTTTACTTTTACATTTAAGTGACAAACTGTTATGAAATCACTTTAATATTTTTAGTACAATTTAGCAAGAAAAAGTTTTTATCAGAGTGTGTATTTCTTTATATTAAAATGTTTTCATTTTCCTGAAGTATTCTTCAATGTATGTTGAAATTACTTAAAAAATCCTATATGTAATATAATACATATGTTGATTTGTTAAATTTTCTTTCTATTGTTTTGTATTTTACCATAAAAAATTCTGTTAGTTGTAAATGTAATTCTGTAGTAATTTGCTTTCTCTCATTTTAATGTTATTCGTTTAAAAATTGAATGGTTTATCATAAGTACAATAAAGGTAACCTGTTTTATAAGGTGTATTGAGCCAATGTTCTATTTAAATGAAGGTTTATTATTAACCCTTTAACAAATTCAATTTGATGCATCATCAGCTAACACACACTTCAAAAACATTTATATGCAAATTATTTTATAAAATTTTTAAGAAATACATTGTTAAAACTTTATTTTAATTGATCATAAATTCCATTGATAAATTTTGATTTTATAAATGCATGTGGTGAACTGGCATTACTGTAAATTAAAACTGTTTTTGTATGAATTATCAGGTAAGAATTATGGAAAATATTAGTTATAAAATAATTTTTGTAAAATAAAAATTATTAATTTATAAAATATTTTCAGTCAGTTTGATTAATGTAATATAGTAGATTTTCTACAAAATAATTCTGTATTTATAATTTTCTATAAGTTTCTGTATTTTTTGAGTGAAATGTAGATTTCTAATAGTTATTTTAGATGTATGAAATGGTATTTAATTCTCAAATAATTATGTTTATACTTTTTAATCATTTTTAAAAACTTTTAACAATGGTAAGAAAATGCAAAGGCTTGTATTATGTGTTATAATTAAAATTTATTTAAAATTGCATGAAATTGAATATTTAATTAAAATAGTTCTATGAAGCATTTTTTATTTTTATATATTTTTTTTTCCTTATGTTTTTTCATTAAACATTTATTAATAGATAAAAATTGTAAATTTTGAAAGAAAAAAATTAAATTATCATGAAAAAGTTTGATTTTCAAATTTAGTGTTATTTAAATTGTAATGTAGTAAAATAATATTTATTTCTTAAATTTTTAATACTTTATCATATATTAGTTTTTTTATTAAGAAATCTTATCAATGATTGTAATTTGTAATGCTCATAGGTTTTTATTCTTGTATTATAGCATGATTATTGATAGATATAAAAATTTAAGTGAATTTTTATTAGTGAAATGAATCTGTGCAATTTCTTTTGTATGATGCTGATTTTTTTGTTTATTAGCACAAATATTTTATTTTTAAATTATATCATACTTTTGCTAATATTTTGATTTAATATCTTGCTTATGCGTGATATTTTGTTTCAGCAGCTGCTTCTTACAATAGCTGGTACGTTGGAAGAAAAGATTTGCTTAATGACACATATGAGAACTTGGCATTGCAAAAATTTGCAACATTGCCTGCTGAAAAACAAAAATATAAGTGTAATTTTGTGTTAAAACTTTTAAGTTTAAAAGCAAATATGAAGAACATGTCATTGTTCACACTAGAGAAAAAAAAAGATTTAAATGTGATATCTGTTTAAAAGTCTTTTAAAAGAAAAGATTCGTTGCGATATCACAAAATGCAGTCTCATCAATGTTTTCCTAAATTTTGATATTTTTTTATAAATATACAGTATTTCCTCCCCTTTATACAAGTAAATGTCTCAAGAAAACTAGCATAAATGGAAACATAAAAGGCCATGTCAAAATGAGCTCAAGTGAAAATTAAGCCCACCCACTAGAGACGGAGCTAAGCTACCATTGGTCTACCACTGCTTCAAAACTTCCACATGTTCATCAAAACCTTTCATGCCTTCACTGGTCGTCCATGGTGAAACTTGTTAAGGACACCTAATTATACCTCAGTAACTTACATTTAATTTTTAAGTAATTTTAACTGAACATAAATTTTTTTTTTTTTTTTTTATTTATTTCTTCTCTCACGATGTAATTTCATTAATGTAATTTAACTTTATTAATGATTATGGGGAGGTTTTCAGGGTATATTTAACCCATAGGCACTCCAAAACAGGTAGGTCCATTTCCGTTAAAAATATAGTCCACATTCTCAAATATATATTTAACTGCTATTAAAATATAAAATTCTTAACTGAAGAAAACTTATAGCAGAAAAAAAAACATCTTTGATATAACTCATTTTTATCATTTATTATTACTTGAAAATCACTTTTATAAATGAATCTTTCGGTTATAGTTGATGGTTGAATCTATGCAGATTTGGGGATATTATTAAATACATTATTAATCTCTTTTTTTTTTTTTTTTTTTTAAGTTTTGAATAATTTTATTGAACTACGCTTCATTGATGCCATTAATAATTGATCTCAAGTTATGAAATTATTGTAGCGAATGCCTGAATTTATTTTCACATAACGTGTGGATTCATGGTAGTACAATCAAACCAAAGTGATTCCCTTGTAAATGGAGGAATTACTGTATTTGTTCTGTCTTATAATTGAACCTATCATTGTCTTTATACTTGTTCATTGTTTGTGTGTATGAAAATGAATGGTTTGTAATGTTGATAAGGGTATGAATATTTTAAATGTATTTTTTCTATAATTAAAATATTTATAAAAAAAAATAGTGTTTGTTATAATTTAATGTTTTGAAAATGTTATATGAAAAAAGCAGTACAAATTTGGTTGGAATAATAATAGAAACATTTACAAAACTTAAGAACTGTGGAATAATTAATTTCATATTTTTAACATCATTGTTTGATTATTGTATTCAAATACCTCAATTATATTAAAATCTGTGCCATCTTGAATACTTTATGTGTGTTATTTCCTCCAATGTGTATCTCATAATGACATCTTAAATCATTTTAAACTACTACTCCATATCGATGTGCTTAGTGCTAAGTCGCCCTTTACAGTTTGGTAATAATGCATGTGAAGTGCCACTGCAATTTTGAAAAATGCCTCCAACGGTGGCATTTGGGAGGAATAAAGTTTATTAAAGTAATGATGGATGAAAAGTATTAGATATTTCTATTACAACTTATCACTATTTTTTTTTTTTATTATTATTTTTTTTTTTTTTTTTTAGCTTTAGCAAGATGAAATGTTCCAGACATAATTTTTTTTTAAATTCATTTAGTCCAAATATTTTACAAAACAAAACAAAAAGGTTTCATAATACATAACAAAAATTGTTTAATCTGTGTGAATATCATGAAAATTATAATGATTTAAGTTATCTATGCAGACCAAATATATTATGTTAAAAATATTGAAGAAATTTGTGTTTACTAGTTAAAATAGTCTGTTATTTTTTAAATAGGGATTTCTTTTAAAATCGAAACTTATTGTAGGAATGCTATGCAAAAGAATATTGATTGCCTCTAAAATAATATATTTCCACTTTATCTATTATGCATAATGACTTGTGTGAAATAATTTTAATTGATTTAAAAAACATACTTTTTATTTTTTATGCAATACTAAAATATTTGTGATTAAAATCCAGAATTTAAAGCATTTTTTTATTAATTTATGTACCAACAAATTTTTCATTTTAAACCAAGTTATGAAAGAATTTTTTCAATCTGTAATAAATTTTGTAAATGCTTTATAAAATTGCACTGAACTATTATTTATGCAAGAGGTGTTAAATTAATTCATGATCTAATTATTTAAATTTGTCTATCATCAGCAATAAATAAAATTTAGACATTATTCTGTAATATTGATAATTTTTATATTTTGTAATTGAAAGTTTTATTGGTGGTTTTCAGTAGTCAGTATGTATGTTTTTACTAGAATAGAGTAGTTATTTTCTATGTTGTAATTCTGTAAAATAATTTATTTTATATCTTTTTTAGTTCTTTTACCTCAGAAACTGTGTACAATTTTTGAAGTCCAGCAACAAAAATAGCATATGATTGTTTGTCTACTACAAAAAGGCTTGCTCATGTTTCATCTTCTAGAAAATATGAGTGTTCTTACTGCAAAAAAAATTTGGTTCTAAAGGTATTTTGGATCGTCATGAGATAATTCACACTGGTGAAAGACCATTTAAATGCACAATTTGTTCTAAAACCTTTCAGCGTAAAGAATCTCTGAAGTATCATCTCATAAAAGCTCATAAAACCTTTATCTAAAAGTTTGACTTTTGGAAAACATACTGATTTTGATTGATTTGGAAAACTATCATAAATAATTAACTTTACAAAAATTCTAAAAGTAACAAATAGTTGAAAAATGTCAAAATATCTTTTTAATTAATATAAAAGGAAAATATTTATACAAAAGTGGATTATTTTTATGTCAAGAAATTGAAATTTGAAATGTTATTAATTTTAATGGCATTTTAAATTATACTTCAAATAAAAATATTTCAATTGATACTATTTATAAAGTTGTATTCTTTTTGTATACAATACAATTTTTTTAAATTAAATATCTAATTTACTTTTGTTTTCAGGGTTTCCGTATTTTTATTTTTTAATTGCTTTTAATAGTGCTATACAATGATGTAAAGTATTAATGAATTTTGAAATCTTTTTGTGATATCAATAGTGTTAAATTTCGGCTTCAACATTCTACTATTAATGATGCATTAGTAATAACAGAGCTTGATGGCCGAGTGACTGGTGCTCGGTATCACAGATTTCAAATTTGTGTTCTGGTGGCTCCATGGATGTTTTTTAGTGATTCAGAATCCACTTTAAACCATAGGTCCTCGTCTAGTTAACTCTCATGAACAACAAAAATAACTGTAGGGCAACAAACCAGGAGGTTGGGGATAGGGCTAACAACCCTACCCCACAAAAAGAAAATTCTCTTGTTTAGAAATGCTTGAACAGAAAAATAAGTAGTAAAATATGGGAATAATTAAAATTAGTTTGTATTTTTTTTTTCTTTAGAAAAGTTATTGTTTAATGTCTGATTGATTATATATATTACTGAAATTCTATTATTATTTATTATGAAATAATTATAAATTTGAAAATATAAAATTGCATAAAGTATATTGACTTTCAAAAAGCTGTATTTGTTAATGTTGAACAGTTCTATTTAAAGCTGTCACTTAGTTATATAAATAATTTTTTTTATACAAAGAAAGAAATAATTAATATTTTGTCCTACTTCTGCCATTTATCTTGTATAAAGTTTATGTGTGTGAATTAATTCTGAACTTTCTTAATCCATTGTGCATTCTTTTGTTTTAAAATAGTTCATTTTTATAAATTATTTGCAGTTTCTTCTCTTCAAATTTTTCTTTGTATGCAATTCACTAAAAAAATGCTCTCAGTATTTAATGTAAATTCTAAGAAATGTTTTTTCTTTTCTCTATAAAAATTAATACCTACTATATACTTAAAAACTATATTTCCACTAAATAAAAAAAAATGACAGAAATTTCTGTAAAAAGGGGAATTTTCAAATCTTTTTGAGAATTGAGCTTTTTTTTTCCCTTTGTATTCTTTCATTCAGGCTTGAAAAAAAAAAAAAAAAATTATCTTCTGTTTATAACTTTATTTTACATGTATTAAAATAAATATTTTTATTACTTATTATTAGGTTATTTTTCAAAAGTTTTCTTAAAATAAAATTGATGTGATGCCAGTTGCTCTTTTTACTATAATTTATAGGTTGATATTAACTCAGCTGATGTTCTCTGTACAATTTAAAACAATTTTCTAGTATAGTTGTTAAATGATTAGCATTGAAAATTTATTTTAAAGTTTTTGCCTATTGAATGTCATTTTCAATTTTTTTTCAGTCACTGTGTGTGTGTGTGTGTGTATTTTCGTGTATTGTCTTTTTGTATTTAGTTTTGTCTTTTTCTTCTGTGCTGCTTCATAACTGTCTCATTTCAAAATGTGAGAAAATTATTGTATTAATAAACCTATAAGCTTTTGTAAAATAATGTTGATTGCCTATTTAAAATTAAAAATTGTACATTTATGTTTGTACTTTTTCTTCTAAAATGATACAATTGTTTTAAATATATATATATTCAAGCTAGCTATTCATTTCTGCTAAATGTTTATTTTTTCTTCGTGCATTATTTGAATTTTGTTGAAATAAAACAATCAAGTATACTAATTTCTAATAAAAATTCAAATTTCAAATACATTTGAAACTTTTTTTTTTTTTCCAGTAAAATAAAAGTTAATTTTTTTTTTTTTTTTCATTTAATGATGTTAATAAGTTTATAACATTAGCAAATTTTTGTTTTTCTGTTTTAGCTATCACTACCCGAGTTGGTGAGGGCATTTGTACACGAAAACAAAAGTGTCTTTTTGAAGAAAACAAGCAAGAATATCTTTTGAAAAACTGTATAACTGCTCTTTTTGTTCAAGAAGTTTTTCTTTTAAGAGTCTTTTGACTAGACATATTAGAATGCATACTGGAGAAAAACCATTTCAGTGTGATATTTGTTTAAAAAATTTCAAAAGTAACCAGACCTTGAAATATCACAAAGCACAAACTCACTGTGACTATGAGTAGTTATCATGTCAACTTTTCAATATTGCATGTAAAATTATTTTGTATGTGTGTATTTATAGTTAATTCATTTTCAAATGAAAATAGTTTCGTTGTTAAAAATCTTCCTCCATATTTTATCATTAGATTAATTTATTTAAATTAATAGTTATAATTAATTATTATTTTTTATCTATATATAAGATTTATTTTAATTTTGATTATTGTATGTTAATCTGATGCTTTGTTATATGAAAGGACTTTTTATTGTAATAAAATATTAATTTTCAAATCAGTGGAATATCCATTAATTTTTGTGTAATTTTCATTATCAAAAAGGAAAAATATATATATATGATATGGTGGGAAAATGATTTTAATTGTAGAATTATTCTATGGACTTGAATCAATATAATACCATTGAATAAAGGTGGTTATGAGTTAAATTTATAGTAGTAATTTAGAGAAAAAAATGGTTTTTATGAAAAAGTAACTTATTTAAGCATAAGAAAACTTTATAAATATTTTACCAAAAATTTGTTTATTAGAAAATTAAACAAGAAAGCCACATGCTTTTTTTATATTGTAGCTATTTAACTGAAGTAGTAATAACCTTATTATTTAAAATTGAAAAAAACTTTAAAAAAGGGGGGAAACCTTTTCCTTCCTTACATTATAAAATCGAATGTATTTGAATAAAGTTGCCATTCCATTATACTTTTATTAACTTTCAAGTTTGGCCAGCAATTTTTACCTTTTAAAATTTGATTTATTTATATATCAAACATTTGCACGAGTTGTGAAAATGAACAGGTTATTATGTTACATTGTCATTATTTTTTGAAGAATTCTTTTCTTTTGATAAAAGTTACTAAGGGATAATAATATTCATGAACTGTAGGTTTGTTTAATTCACTGATTAAATTGGATTAAAAGGGATAAAAAATATTGTTTCTATATTATTATAGAACAAATCATATATTATGTATCATATTAACAAATTTTTTAATAGTAAGTATGATGAAATATATTTTTATGATTTCAATATAAAGGATACATAATCAATTTCATTTCTTTGATTTTTAGAGTAATATGTACAAAACGAATTTTTTTTTATAATGTCAATAATCATTGTACTTTATTTAAATGTATTGTATATTAATTCATGTATTTCAAAAATATAAATGATGATGTTCTATTTCAGCAACTGCATCTTATTATTGTTTTGATGTTGTTGGAAGGAAAGATTTTCTGAATAAAAACATTTGAAAATTTTGCATTGTAAAATGTGCATCAATATCAAAGGGAACAAATCAATATCAATGTAATTTTTGTGCCAAAAATTTTAAATTTAAAAGCAAGTATGAAGAGCATAGGATTGTTCATACTAGAGAAAAGCGATTTAAATGTGATATCTGCGTAAAGTCTTTAAAAGAAAGAAGGCTTTGCAACAAACAAATGCAATTTCATTAAATATTTTCTGTATCGCAAAAACTTTCAAATATGAGATCTTCAAAAATTTGTGTTGTGATTTTAATATATGTAAATATTTAGAACTAAATATGTAGATAATTTTTATTTCTATTCTTCATCTGTTGTATGTGAAAATGAATTTATTTTATATAAATATTAGATTTTTTGTCCTTTATAAAAATAGTAGATTAATATTTTTGTCTATTTCTTTTAAATTTATACATGTTAAATCTTCATTTAACCATTGCTGTGAAAATAATTATTTAAAATGTCAACTGTGGTTTAAATAGTATTGTCGTATTATGAATCATTAATGCAGTTCTGTTAATAATACATAATTTTAAAATTCCGATTTACTTCATCTATATCAATATTAACAAAATTCAACATGTTTTATTTTCTTTAAACATAAAATAAATTTCTTTATAATGATTTGATTTTTTGAAATGCAGCCTTTTATTATTATTATTTTGGTTTAGTATTAATTTTTTTTTTTTTCTGTTTGGTTATTTCTCTAGCTAATGAAATTTTTTTGTTGCACTTTTAATATTCTATTTTATTTCTTTTATAAACTGAACAATTTTCTATTGTAAAAAACAATAGAAAATTGTAAAATAATCAATAAATAAATAATCAATTCTCATTTTTGCTATGATTCCATAGAATTTTTATTAAAGATCAAATATAAACAAATGTAATTTTAAAACTTCAAATCTAAGAATGTGAAGAATTCTTTGCTGCTATAATAAAGGTGATTCTTATGACCTTAATGTTCAAAGTATGTGTTTTCCTATCACAAGTCTAATATGCAATATTATTTGCTTTATAATAAAAGGTTTTTTTCCCTTCTTTTTTATAAAACTATGCATCTCTGACATATGTGCAAAACAATAATACCAAATCGAAATTCTTAAATTTCCAATAGATTTTTTAGCTGACTTATTTAATGATGAATGCAGGTAATTTAAATATAAATTATTTAATATATGTAGAAATTGTGTACTACATTTTAATCAATGATGAAACTAAAAAAAAAGCTAAATTATTTGTTAAAAATAATGACAACTACAATTTATAAGGTAATCTCGAATTCAGAAAACCTTAGTGTTGTCAAGATAATTTTTATATGTGAACAATTGGGAGCATTTCATGGCTAGCAAGATAAAAACTTCAATTGCAAATCTGAATTATAAAAATTACTTTTTTTGGATTTTACATTATGTACTAATTTCATTTTTAATTTATACTTTAATATCCGAGTATAAGAGAAGTGGAGCTGATTTAAAAATTGCATTTAAAACAATGTAAATCAACACATAACATTAAAAATATGTATTGATTCCACTGTTCTTGATTATCTAACTTAAAACCCATCCAAACGAAAGTTAAAACTTATGAATCAGTCAAATTTTAAATGCACTTTTATTTTTAAACAAAAAAAGTTCAGTTGTTCTTAATATTGATTATGAATGTCACTTCATGAATATTAAGGTTTTTCACATTTATAAAAAAAAAAAATCAAAATTTATAGTGTAAGAGTTAAAATTTCATGTTATAAACATTTTTTATGTGTGTTTTAGTAATAACAATTCACTAAAGTGTTATATATTTTTTAAATTGAACAAGTATTTTTTTGTTTTTAATATTAAGAAGAAATATATTTGTTAGAACTTTTTAAATAAATCTTATATGTAAATTTTTTAATTAATAAAATATTAAAGTTTGTTAATTCTTATCTAAAATGAAGTATTGGATATAACTCAATTTTTAATCAAAGTAACAATTTTTTTGTATTGCAAATAATAGCAATATTTCAATTCAAATTATTATATTTCAGCAGTTTTTCCCTGTGAATTTCTGGAAGTAAAAGGAAATGAAAAGTATCGATTAATGCTTGAACCAAATAATTTTGGCACTCAAGGAGTCAAAAGAGCATCTTTGGGAGGAAAAAAGTACCAATGCAGATTTTGTGCTAAGATTTTCAATTTTAAAAGCAAATTTGAAGAACATGAAAGAGTTCATACTGGAGAAAAACCATTTAAGTGTGAAATATGTCTGAGACATTTTAAAAAGCAACCAGTCTTTAAGATATCATAAAATTCAAAACCATTCAAGTTCTTCATAAAGTTAAAGCAATAATAAAATGTATTTTTCCTTCATTTATTTATCTAAATATTTTATTTTGAGAAATATTATTTCCATATACTATGCATGTGTGTTAATGAATACAGTAAAGGGGTGTTGTTGTTTTCACTTCTTTTTAATAATTATAATATATTATAAAAAGTGTTTGGGATGCTGCAAAAAACTACTCAAATATGTAAAACAAATAGCTCTCCTATCCATTTTTCTAAATTTTTATTTTCAAAAGTTTCTTATAAAGTGTTTTTAAAAGACATTTTTGCCCAATGAAACAATTAATTAATGTTATGCCTTTTTCTCTAACTTTTTTAAATTTTATTATCTGATAAATTTAAAATTTAGTAACCGATATCAAAATATTCTCTACAAATTTATGAATGCATAAAGAAGTTTATAAATTTTATTTTCAATTTAAAATTTCTCATGCTTATTTTCTCCCTTTCTGTTTTGGTACAATTTAGTGAGTTTATAAACTTTGTTAATGACATCTCAGATTTTATGTTTGATTTTTATCATTTATTAACCAACAATTTTGTGACCTTGCTACAGGTATAAATGTGTAATAATTATGTGAGAATTTTGATTGTACAATATATTATCTATTTAATTTTTATGTATGTGATGTTCAAGGTAGGAAAAATAAATACATTTCAAATAGATTACTGTCAAATTTATTCATTTATTTTTTCTTTCAGTGTTTGAGTCTTGTAATCAATATGGGTAATTATTAATGAAATTCAGTATCTTCGAATTATCTCTTATAGACGTTTTATACTATTTTTAATTTTATATCTCTTAAAAATTTAATAAATTAACAATATTAAGTTAATATTTTTATTTAAATTCAAAATATTTTACTGGACATCTTTGAAATAATTTCTTTTTCTCTCAAATTGTTTCCCATATATGCATATTTATTTGATTTTATATTGTTTTAGTTTAAATTTGTCACTAATAGAAATGCATTAAGTAATTATATAGTATTTAAAGATTATTTCTTTTTATTTAAATGCAATATGTTATGCTATATTGAAATAAGAAATTTGTTTTTATTTTGTGTACTCATATTAAGTGGACAAAACGTTTGTCATACATTATTTTATGTTCACCAGGCATAAATAAACAAAAAAGCATTGGAAAAGAAAAATGGACGACATATTTGCAAAAAGAAATAAATATAATTAATATCTTACTGGATTGTAGGGAAAAAGAAAGAATTAAGCATTTGTGACAAAAGAAAAGAAATATTCAAAAATAAATATTACTAATACTTTGTGTATATACCCTTCCCATCCAAAACAGCCTGTAACATCTGACTATTGATTATACTAATTATGTATGTTTTTACAAAATTCTTTGGTCATTCTTTAGTAAAATTTATTTCAAATCAACTTTTGCATTCAATTTTTATTTTTCTCACTTTTATATTCAATGTATGGCATAAATACTCAATAGGATTCAGGTTCAACAGTATTCAGAGGGATTTTCAATATTTTTTTACATTTTATAACAAACTTAGCAACTTTATTTGTAATCTATAAATTTGCTTACAAAAAATACATGTATCCTGTAATAATAGAAATTGTTATATTTGTAACACATTAAAGAAAATTGTACATTTTCAGCACAAAGATGCTATGTTTGAATTCATTAAATTTTGTTTTTTCTTAATAATAGAATAGCTTCTATAAAATGTTTCATTATTGATACAAGATAATTTTATAGGTCTTAATGCAGAGAAAAATTTTTGTCAACTTGATAGGCTGCTGAAGCAGTAATTGTATTTGCTATTGGTTATATTATTGAAGGATACAATTGAAATTACTTCATAACATTTAATTTTAGCATTAATTTTTAAAATTTTGTAAAAATAAAATTTTTATAAAAGTATGGAAGTCAGATTTTTAATTAGTTATTTAATTAATTGATTTATGTGTTGAAAATATTGATGAATTGCTATTAGTTTTACAAATTATTGATTTATAAAAGTAGAACTATTATTAATAGGCAACAATTTTTTTTACTTAAATATGTATGAAGTCATTGAAATTTAATACGATGAACATTTACAAAATAAAAATAATGACAATCATTAAACTTCTCTTTTTAATCGATAAAAATATTTATAAATTTCTGCTAATTAATGTCTTAAAATGTGCATAAATTTTAGGATCAATATTGGTTTGCAAATAAACTTGTTCTGTCATAATTTTATCAAATATAGAAACTAACTTGATTAATGAAATTTTAAATTAAATGCTAATTTGTGTATCAAATTTATTTGTTTTTCTTCTTTAGTTATAGTATTTACTTTTTATTATATTGTTTTTTATATATTTTAGTATAAGGTTTTCCTGATATTTTCAAAAGGTTTTTTTTTTTTATTTAGTTGAAAAGTATGTCACGTTAAAATTTTTCATATGGCCCTTCATGTTAAATCTGTGCAGTAAAAGTAATTGAAATTCTGAGAACATGCATAATTATTTTTATTTTTTGTAATGTTACTATTAGTGTTTTGTTTAATAATTATTAAAATCAATTAAAAATGTAAAATATTTAACATTAACAGTTTGAAAAGAAGTATTGTTTATTTCATTATATGTTTTTAATAAGTGGTATATATAAGTTGTTAACAAATTTAAGTGTATTATATTAAGTTTGAATTTTCAAACGTAAAATAATTATAAAAATCTGTTCTACTGTTTTTATGACATTTAAATAAATCTATTTTTCCCATTATTTTGCATGAGAACTTTTAACAAGCTGTTATATTTTTAAATTTTATAATTGTAATTAAATTATGTCTTATCGAAAAAATGTTAAAGTTTTAATCTAAATGTTTAATTTATCTTATACTTCCTCCCTTAAAAATTCAAGTTTAACTTTTTTTCATGTTGACAATCAAATTAATTTACAGTCTATTAAGCAACTAATAATTAGAATTTTTATTATTATTGTGTATTGCACTTTAAACATTGTCTATGAAACTTGTATTACTTTATATATATTTAATTAACATACAATATATAAAAATTCATGTTTGTGATCATCACTGTTTAAACTCAGAAATACTAATATTATTTTATGAATTATTGTATATATTTCTTTTAAAAAACATGTAGAAATGCTTGGTGTCCAGAGAAAAAAATAAAATTAATTTTTAATATTAATGTGCGTGTGTAATTTTTTTTTAAAAACTTTTTTTTTTTTTTTTTTTTTTCTGTAAGCATTTTATTGTAAAAGAAATTTCCTTTTATTTTAAACTTTATATATATATAAGTTATTTTGTGAAGAAAATCTTTAGAAGATAAACATTAAATAACTAACAAATTTTATCTTGAATTACGTAGTTACCTAACATTCTACATTTTTTAATGTTTAAACTAATTTTTTTTTTTTTTTTTTTTTTTGTATATAATGATGTGATAATATTAATAATAAAATATTAAATAATTTTTTTTTTTTTTTTATTCAGATATAATTTCTACTAGATGGACTGCAGTTCTAGAAAAAAACAAAGTATTTATCATATTTCCAATACTCCATTGAAAGGAAAGTGTGTAACAAAAAAAAACATCAATGTGATTTATGTTCTAAGTGTTTTTATTCTAAAGCAGATTTGGTTCGTCATTTAAGAGTTCATACAGGAGAAAAGCCATATGTGTGTGAAATATGTTTCAGAGATTTCAAAAGTAAACAAGCTTTAAAATATCATGAAGTTCAAAAGCATCATCATAATTAGAAATGGCACATTTCCTAACAGGGAAGAAAAATAGCTGAAATATTCTTGTAGTATTCTAGTTTTCCTGCTTTTTTCAAAATGCTATATTATGTCTAAAAACAAACATGCTTATGATGTCCAAAACCAAGCAATTATTAAAATATTGTTTGGTCCTTTCCAGTTCTTGAAAGTGTGGGCCAGATATATCTGATAAATTCAAGCAATGAAAATAAACATGAAAAGTTTTTCATTCAAAATTTATGATATCAGATGAAAAAATATGAAGCCTAGGTTATGTAATCATAAGGGACCTCTAAAAAGTGAAACTTAGATGAATTTTCTAATATAGTCATGTTTATTAATAGTTCTACACATTTTTTTTATTTATTGGCATACTCTCTAATCTAACCTTTTATCAGATTAAAGAAGGTCTGTAGAAAAATAAACACTACATCTGATCTTTAATGAAAACTAAGACAAAAATATAATATGTATGTATTTGTATTTCATATAATAAATTAACTCATAGGAACATTTAAAACAATAAATTTAAAATTGCAATTTAAGGGTTAAAATAATTAGTATTAGTAAGGGTTAATATAGTTTTTGCTTTAAAAGTATTGCTTACTTTGTCTGGAATATCTTTCAGCATTAAAACTTTGTTGAAATCATGTCCCCTAGCATAACTGAATATTAACTGTAGTATATTATCATTATTATAGTAAAACATGTTGATACATTTCCAGTAGCATATTCTTTTTCTTATTGTTGATCCTTAATTACCTTTTCAATGATTTATCAATATCCACAACCCAACTTTGTAAATCATGGATTAACAATTCTGGTTTCTTTAATTGGGATTCAGTTCTAAAAGTGCATCTTCCACCTCAACAGCAGCAGTATTATTTATTTTGTTGGTGATCTTTGGAAAAAAAAAGCATTATTTGGCCAAATATTTTTTCAGAATTTTATTGCTGTTGAGGGTTTGACATGACTCCATACAAACAGGACATTATGCACAGCAACTTTTATGGTGAACTTTTTCAAAATCTATGTTAGATCACAGTCTAGCTGGCTCACAAAATTTAGGCAAAGGTGTTTTTTATAATGTGACTTCATCATTTTATTGACAATCTGATCCATTAATTGGATTATACTCGTAATATTTTTTTTTAGCTGATACATAATCTCTATCATCTCATTGCAAGTTTTGACATTTAGCATTTGATCTTCAAGATGTCTTGGAACATTGTTTAAAAGAAAAAAGTTCTTTGCACCACAAATATTTCTGTTTGAAGAAGTTCTTAACTATGGGCACAAAATCCTTATTTGAACAACTCATCAAATATTTCTTTCATATCACAGATTTGGGATTGATTTATGTAATGAACCTGGCACATTCTCCATTTTAATATTTTTAATGCTCTTGGGCTTTTTGACTTGCTTACAACTGACAATATCAAAATTAGTTTCCTGGTGCTTTAGAACAAACTGTAACAATAAATTATTGAGTAGTTTCTTCTATGTTTTATGAAATAGTTCATCTTATTCATAATTCATGAAAAAGTTCATGAATTATGAACTGTTCATCCACATTAAAAATCTAGTAGGGTGTTAAATCTAATTTTTTTTTAATTAAGAGATATCAGTTTCATATTACGAGTTATCTCCACTCATTTGAAGAAAACTGATGCAATGACTTTTTGAAATTATCCATCCAACTTCCATTGGCTTTAAAATTGTCTGTTTTCTCTTTTCCTTCAAATTAACCAGAAATATAATTAAGACCAAGACACAAATGCTTTTTTTCAACTTGAGTAAACACAGCATTTCTCAAATTTTGATGGTCACAAGGATTATTAATTAGATTTCATGTAATTTTAAATTTTTATACAGTTATTCAAAATATCATTCATCTTTAATCTATCAATATGATAAGTTTTCTATAGAACAGTTCAAATTTCCCTACTACCATATCTTTTATAATGTTGCATTTGTCAGGTAAAATTGTATACTTTGAGTTTTATTTAAATTAGGCAATGATTGTAAACCTCATTAATCACTCATCCTTGCTCCTCTTGAGCAATTTGAATATTTCCTTTTTCTTGTCCTTAGATGTTTCCCTTTCTTTGGGCACCATATGTCCAACCACCAGGGTGCCATCGGTTTCCACAGGAATTTGAATGATTACGCAGGGTTTTGTAATTTCAGGCATGAGAAAAGGTCAACACAAATCAGAGTAACTCCACAATAAACATCTATATACATACATTAAGCTGAAGTGTTTATAATTTTAATAGACAGTGTACTGAAAGTCAAAATAAGAACTAACATAAGGTGCAAATTGGGGGAAAGAGTTCAAGTTTTAACAGAAGAGGCCCATCACCAAGTAAGTCTTGTGTTCGAACTAGTGCATAAGATTAGAGAGAATTTATTGTATATATATTGTGATCTCAGAATATATAATAAGCATATAGCAACTGAAATTTTAAGCAAATCTTTATCATACTATTATATATGTTCAGGTTGAAAAACTTGATTTTCAATATCTAAAAATTTAAAGTTAGTAATGAGTAAATTATTGTTTTGGATTTTAATTTTTAAGTAGTGCTAAATGTTTTTGTATATTTTTCCCCTATGTGTTTGGTAATTATTATTGGTTATGTTATTGCTTTATGGAAACCATAAATAGCTGTGGTCAAATTGTGAAATTTGTCTGCTGATTAAATTTTATATTTTAATTTATTTTTTTCAGAATTTAAAAAATTAAAACAAATATATAATACCAATTTATTACTTTATAATTTTATTTCAGTTAAAAAACGTATTAGTTTTCTAAGTTATAATTTTTGAAAATTTGTAATACTATTTATTTAAAATATCTTAAAAAAGCAATTAAATAATAGCAATTTATACTAAGTTAATATTAATAAAATTTCTGCCTTCTTTTTTACTTTTTTTTTAAATCTGTCTCAAATTCCATTTGAATTTAAAAAAAAACCATTTTTGTTAAATTAAACATTTGTTTTTTACTTCTGGTCTTGGCATGTTTTTATCCTTCTATATCAAAAGATTTATCATGTGTGCTCTCACTCTCATTCATAAAGTTCATTTAAACAATCATGCTACACTAAATAAATGAAATGGAAGTTTAAAGATTTTAAATATTATTTAAAAAAGACATATATTTAAAATTATTCTATATTTAATTTAAGGCACTATTGTTTAGTAAACTTTTATTGTTTAGTTTAATATAATTTATTTTTAATAAAAGAAACTTAATTCATAAAAGAAAATTGAAGGTTTTATTTCTTTTTCTTTTTATTTTTATAATATGTTGAGTATAAACAATTTTCATCAATGTTCATTTTTAAATCAGATAATGTACTGTAAATCAGATCTAAAACTTTCTCTCTTAAATTCATTTGCATTTTAATATATTTTATTTATATTTGTTATTAAGATAATCTGGTTTTTGTTTTCCTTTTGGTTTTGTTCTACTTACAAAATTTTTAATGTAAAAGAAACTATATGTGTGATATAATGAATTGAAATGCAGAAAAATCTTTTGAGTGATTTTCTTTTTAATTTTTATTACTCTACAAATCAGAAGAAAAAAAAATTACTGTATGTATTATGTAACAATTATATATTTATGACATTGAATATTGCAGATTGTTTCATGTAAAATAAAAATTTTCCTTTTAAATGTTTAAAGTTATTAAACTAAAAAAATTAATTGTAGCAATGTATATGTATACTCAATGATATTGAACTAACAAGGTTATAAGATTTACTTTAAATAATTCTTTAAGTAAGTAAAATTTCATGGATATTTTGATTGTTTTTATGAATTAATATTCATTATTATTAAAGTTCATTGTTTTTAAATATAGTAAGAAAATTTTAATTACTGTATATTTCTGAGAGTGCAGTATTCTCTCTCTCTCTCTCTCTCTGCCCCCCCAAAAAAAGAGATATACACAAAGTTAAAAAACCTGTATATTAAAAACGAAATGAAAATAAAAATTCCTTTAAAACTGTAATGCTCAATTATGCTTTCACTGGGACAAAAATATTGCCAAACGAGCAGAATGTTTTTTCATCAAATCACTGTAAAATAAAATGCCAGGCGCCAATGACAATAATTATAATTCTAATAACTGTATTTGAGGCTAGCATATTGTAACAAATACAACATTGGCAGCATTTTTGCCTTAAATTATCTATAATATGCCCCTGCTTCAGTGAACTTTTTTTTTTTTAGCATCAGTTAATAATATTTTAATTTGCAGTTACTATATGCATCTCAAAAGCATCACACTCTATTGGTGTGATTTTGTGTGTAAAAATAACGGTCATTTCGAATATGAGATGATATTTATGTCCCTACTTTTGACAACATAAAAACCCCATTGAAAAACTTATCATTTGAGCTTCATATCTCAAATAATATTATATAAAAAAAAAGCAATGTATTATTAATATCTTAAACATTGTGCTGAATGCTTAGATGTTTTTCTTGAATGAAAAAAAGAATTCCAAATTAATATGAACATTAATCTATTTTATAAAAAAAAATATATAGGCACCAATAATAATTTAAATATAAAGTAATTTTTAAAAACCCTTAAAGCATAAATTTATCTGAATTTTTATAATGAAATTTTCTGTTTGAAACAAACTAATTTATAGATGCAAAGTGAGAAAAAAAAAAAAAAATTTTTTCATTTAAAAAAATATATATATATTTGAAATAAAGAAATTTATACTTGGTACTATAAAATTAAAAAATTAAAGTATATTTTTTTGATTAATCTGTTTAATGCTGTTTCATTATTAACTCAAAGTCATGTTTATCATCAATTTTATATTCAAGTTTGTTTTTCTTATATATTAGTATAGATTCCCTTGAAGTTAGTCATACTACTATTGTGAGTTGTATGCTGCTTCCCTGGGGATAAATTATTAATTTATTTTTTTTTTTTTTTACTGTCCTTGTGATTTTAAAAGTATTGTATGATTTATTAAATATAAATTATTACAGATGATGAATTTTGTTTTTAAATGAGTCTTGTGAATTGAAGCCTTAAGAGATATTCTTTATCTAGGGTATAAATTAAAAACATAATTTAGAAAAAATATGTCCAGTTGCATAGTTTGTTGTTTGTTTTTCTGCTTATGTAAAAAATAAGCATGTTTATTTTTATCATTGTTAAAATTTTGAAAAAATATGAGTTTTTATCTGCATGAATTATATCAATATCTTATTATTCAGTGAAGTTATTATATATTTGTTATTAATTTTTATGTTGATTTCTTACATAAAAAGTTATCTCTAAATTATGCTACAAAAATTCAAGTAAACAAAGTAATATTTATTTAAAAATATTTTTATATATCTCAAGTAATATTTATTTCTCTAATTGACCGATTAAATATTTTGTCATTTCCTACATAACAGCTGTTGATCATATCAATTTTTTTTAATATTATGTCTTTTTTCACAAAGAAAAATTATTTGTTAAATTTTTAAATACTAAATATTACAAAAATTTTGTAAATAAAATCACTTTAAAGAGCTGGAAACAAATTTACAGCTGTTACAGTGTGTAAACAGCTACTATGAATCAGAAAGTTAAAACTAAGCAAAACATCTTTTTCAAAATCTTGTTTTACCTTATTCAGAGCACAATTTTATATTCTAGAACAAGATTGCAAATAAGGTTATTTTTATTCTTTTATTGCATATTCTCTTCAAGATCAGTATCCTGTTCACTTTGTTGTTTTAATAAATTAATTTCAAAGTTCAATAGTGGTCACAATAAAACAAACTAATGTATATAAATGGTCTGATTTTCTATTAATTTTTGTATTATGTTGTCTGATGCAAAATACTTGTTTTTGTTTTAGCTGAAATCGTTTATGATCCTGTCTTGAAGCAAAAACTGAATGTTGTCTTCAACAGTACATCCAAGCATGTATGCCCCATGTGTGGTAAAGTATTTAATCGAAAGGATAATTTAGACCGTCATAAAAGAGTGCATACTGGAGAAAAACCATTTCAGTGTAAAGTGTGCCTTCACCCAGGTTCACTACTAACCAATCTTTAAGATACCATGAAGTTCAAACCCATAACCTTATATAAAATTATGTGAAAACTGTTGAAAATTTTTATTGCTCATGGATCTGAAATGTTATTGGGGAGGTTAATCTTTTTTTTCATTTAATGTTATTTTATTAAAGTGATCTTGATACAAAATTATTCTTTTTCTTTAGGGGGGGGGTTATTAAATTTATTTTCATTTTTAAATTGTGGAATTTAGTATTTTAAGTAGGTTATTTTTATTTTAAATCAAGCTTGAAATTTTTTAAAAGTATTTTTGTTGTTATTTTCCACTCAATTCAGTATTTTATTGAAATTTTTGTACTGTGTGTATTTTTAGCCAGATGTGTCTAGTTTCAAAGTTATTGCTCTTGATATATTGTGCATTTTGTATGAGTCAAAGTTTTGATTTATATAATTGTAAAACAAATTTCAATTGTCAACTGATGTGTTATAACATATATTTTTAAAAAAATAGATTTCTACAGTGTTTTTTAGACACCTGGTATTAATATATTTAGTAAAATATTAATGGTTGTAAAAATAGTAGAAATGTGAAACTTTATTTAATAAATATTTTTATCTTTAAAAAATTTCTACTGAATAATTACTATGTTAAGTATGAAATCATATAAAAATCTAAAGAAAATGATTGTTTTATTTTTTAATGCAACTGTAGTTATTCTAATTAGATTCAATTTTCCTTTTGAAGTCAATATTAAAGTGTGAAAGTAATAAATAAATAATTTGAAAATACAAATGGTGTAATTTTTTTATATTTAAAAATAAGATACAAATATAATTTTCTATAAAGATAAGATAAAATATTTTAGGAATTCATTCTTTTTTTTCTATTATTAGAATTATACATATAACCACACTAAAAATGAATATTGTGTATTAATATTCAAAGTTTGATTTACAAATAACTTGATCTGTATCTGATACTGTAGTTTTCTACAATGAATTTTGGATATTTTCGTGTTTTAGAGGTAATAAATTTGGATGCTTATTATTTTTTGGGTGGCTGATTATGTATGTAGGAAATAAATATGTCGATTAAATAATTATGTTTTGCCACAAATTTAATTCTCAGTAATTTGTGATGAAATAAGTTAGTATTTTAATTTTTTGTTTATTTTTCCAGTCATTATATAATACTGCACATTCTTTTTTAAATAAATCATGTCAAATTTATATATAAATAAAAATTACAGTTTTTAATTTTTTTTGTTTTGTTTAAATGTTAGTTTGAAACTAATGATGATTGTATTGGAATTACAAATTCAAATTTATGATGATTAAATTGATCAAATTTGAATGCCTTACCTTATTTTTTTTAAATATTTCTATATTTATTAAGTGCTGGAAAACATGTATTCAAAGTTTTTCAAATTAAAAATTTATTTTATTGATAATGAATAATTGATGTTTCTTTTTGCATTACTACTATATTTTTATTTCAAGTTTTCAATTTGTTAAGAAAAATTATTAGATAGTTTTAAAAATAAGTTTGACAAGATTATTCAATAGTTAAAAAAGTACAAACCTTCTAACAGGAGATATAGTAATATAAAAACATGTATTATGTAAAATGTATACATATTTATGCTAAAATGTTTAGGAAATATTTTTATTAAAAAATTATTTCAACATATATACAATAATAATTAATTTCCTATTATTTTCTGGTTTTAGATTTTAATTTTTAAAAATATATGAAATACCAGAATGTGTAAATCCAACAGTTTGTATTGGCGCATTCTTATATTATTAGTATAATCATCTTAATAACTCCTACTAAATAATATATGTTATAAAAGATAAAAGAAATATTATTCTGGACTATGATTTTTTTCTAGCAAGGGAGATTTATAAAAGATTTTTTAACAGAAAAAAATGAAAAATCTTACATTTTGTTGTATATTTAATAACACAATGTTATTCTAAAAATTTGTTTGTGTAAGCATTTGGCATAATTAAATATAGTTCATTGTATCTATATATATCTAAATCTCTTTTTATGTGAATTAGGATATCAAAAGTACTTTTTCGTATGTTATTTTTATTCACTTTCGTGCTACATAATCATAATCTAAGTTGGAGAAACATCCATACTTCAAGAAAAATTTGATATTTTTGTTGAAATTGTGTATGGTAAGCTATATCTAGTTTATATGGTAAGATATATCTAATTTTCAGACTTTCATTTCATTAATCCCAGACTTTAATCTAGACAAATTAGAAGAATTTTTTTAACAAACTTTTATGATCCCAAATTGCGTATAAAGAAGTTTCAGTGCATTTATTTATCTCTATATAATCTTTATTTATGTGTGATTAAAATTTTGTTATTTTTGATAAAATTGATATTTGTTTAACTTTTTAGTCATTTTTTATTATTTTAGGTGGCACCTGTTCCCAAACATTGCATACTCTATCTAAAAAAGAAATAAAAAAATCAACACTTATTGTAGGAAAAGCAACTACTTCTTGTATCTGTATTTGTGGAAGATATTTGAAAAATTTAACTATTTTCTCTAATCATCGTCGTTACTGTACAGTTTACAAAACAAACAGGTTATATTTATTTTTCTGTATATCTAAAATGTAGTTACTTTCGTCTTTATAATCTTTAGTATTTTAAAAAGTTTTTTTTAAATCATTTTCTTGAAAAATATTTTTAAATTTAAATAAAAATTTGAGCAATGGCAGTAATATTTTTATTAATTATAAAAGTTCTATTGAAATTATTAATATTAAAATTCAGTGTTTCATATACTTAAAATAATAATTGAGCATATAATTTTATATGTATGTAAATGCCATTTCATATACTTCAGTTGGCTTATTTTATCGATTTAAAAAAAAATCCATAGATAAAAAAAAATCACTCAAACATTGCACTTATTAAAAGAACCCTAGAGACCTTTATATTTACAACATAAAATTACATTTGGCAATTTTATACTTAATTTGCGACTAAATTTTTTTGTTTACATAAAACAATATAATTATTTAATCTAAGAGTTTACATACTTAGATTTCATTGCTCAATTTTTGACACTAAAATTGTTTTATTTGAAAATTAACAAATGACTATGCTGAAAATAATATAAATGAATTTCAATTATTGAAATATTCATATAAAATTATTAAATTTAGAGATTTAAAAATGGAATTTTTACCAAACAATATTCTTGGGCTGTAGTTTCCAATTTAATATACTTTAAACAATCATTTTATATATCATTGCTTAACATTTTTATAAAACCGTATAATCGAAATATCTTTAATTTCTACATTTCTCTAGATATACTCTATGTTTATATAGATTTAATTATAGAGGGAGAATTATTTCATTTTTGATAAATATAATATTTTTAGTTGATTATGATTACGCTGATGAATCCAATTTATTTTTTGATGATCTGTAGTGACTTCCAGACTTAATACATAATTTTGTAAAATTGAGTATTGTAAATATATATAATTATTTTATATTTTGTTTTATTGCAAATATATACTTTACTCTTATCTGTATAATATTTTTGTGTTTCAGGTAACTAGTGAACTAAAATTTAACTATTGTAATTTTAAAAGTTATAATATTTTAATAGCTTATTTAAAAAAAAATATTTTTATTTAGGTTTTACAGCAGTTATTCCCTCTGAAGTTCATAAATGTCCCCATTGTATGCAAGATTTTACAGATGCAAGTCATCTTCTAAAACATCTTAAAATTCATCATGGAGATAATCTTTATTGTAAACTGTGTTTTAAAATTTTTGAACCATAGTGATTAAACTATTGATACTTGCATATTATCATTTTTATTGAAAACAATATATTTATAAGGAACTGCATAATTAACAGGAATTAGTACTATAAGTGCAATGAAGTTATTTATTTGGAATTCAATTATAGATGTATAATTTTCTAATTCTCATTCATCACAGTTCTTACAACCAATTATTTTTATATTATTTAATTTAAATAGGTAAAGGATTTTTGACTTGTTTATCTTATATTTCTTCAATAATACAAAAAAAATATAGCAAATAAAATTACTTATTTAGTTCACATTTATATATATTGTATTGCCTTATATAATCTAAATAAAATTATTTTGTGAAAAATTTAAGAAAAACAGTTAAAATATAAATACATTTATATAGTAATTTTCTGTTTATAATCCATGAATTAAGAGTTCACCGCCTATAATTGGAATAATAATTTTATTTATATAATATTGCCTATAATTTTTTTTCAAAGAAGTTTCATAAAATCTGTTCTATAGAACTGCCACCTAAAAATGGTTTTTGCTATCAAAATAGACTGTTGAGAAAAATGAACAGTCTTCTAAAGAAACATAATAGTTGTGGCCGACTCATCGTTCAGTGGCAACACGAGCGCCGTTGGTGAACATTAGGCCGGAAGTTCAAGCGGCTGGCGGCTTTGTTGTAGAACTGTTTCAAAAACCGAGGAGATTTGAGGTTGTTTGTGATGTTCAGCATCTTGCCTCGTTAGTTGTACTAATGGGTGGGAATTTTCCGGATGTTCCCCCATACGATACACAGAATGGATTTTTATGGGTATTTCCTCCTAGAAGGCACTGCCCTCCTTCTTCGGTGTCACAGTGCCATGTCAGACTTCTACCTACTGGTGCTCTATTAAAACGAAGCTGCCCCCTTCTTCCATGAGAACACACAGATTCTTGTATTTGGTCTAGATGTTGTCTACTAAGTGGGATAAGAAACAAAGAACAGCAACACATAATAGTTGGGAATGATGGTAAGAAGCAAGACTTTTCAAAATTAGACAATCACACGTCAGTGTGTGAAGGAATAATTCCTCAAATGAAGTTTTGATATGTATTATAAATGCCTTACTGGAGTCCACCACGTCTTCTACAATTATAAAGGTTTAAAATGTTATCATCTTTTATCTTTACAATAGTTCTTAAATAAATATCTTTTTTTCTAGTTTTTAAGCTCTGAAATTTAAATCATATTTTGTTTATATAATTGTGGCACCATAAGCATCTTAAAAAATGAAAACGTTTTATAGCATGAGTATGAAAATAGAAACAGGCATAAATTGCCCTTCGATTATATGAGATTTTTTCTATTTTTTAGTTCCAAAAATGGTATCTGTGGATTATAGGCAGAAAAAATGGTTGTGTGCATGTTAACTATAAAGAAAGATTAATATCTTTGATTGAATCATACCATAATCTTATTAACAAGATAACTTTTAATTATGTAAATAAAAATGTCATTTCATTAAAAAAAAAAACCCGTTTTGAAATAAAATTATAGTTTTATTTCTTACTTGTGTCAGACAGTAATGGTTCAGCAAGTGATAAAAAGCTATTGAAGTATATTTTATTATGTTAAGGAGAATTGATCTTTTATGTGTACAATTAATTTTTGAAAGAAATGTATAATTCTTGAGTATTTGTTATAGAAATATATTTTAGAAGTGGGAATATTTTATGCTTATTCATGTAATCTATTTTTATGATTAAATATTAAAAAACTGTAGTTAAATTTATGAATTTGTATTTTATGGAATTTTGTTTCTGTAAAAGTGTAAATCTAAGTATGTCAAATTCCTTTCTGTATTTTATTAACCAATAAAATAAATGTTGAAGATTTGTTTTAATATTCATCTTGCACTTCTGTTCTCTTTAATATTTCATATTAAAAATTTTTTTAAAAAGCATTTTTAAGCATAGTGTTATTGTATTCAGTTCCCATTTTTTTTATGCCATATTCCTTTTAATCTTCAACTTTATTATAGTTATTACTATAAAAAATCATGCAGCAAATTTGAAATTTGCATGATAAGCAAAGGAATGTGAATATTAAAAGCAAGTATAAACTGCCTAGAACAATACAAAAAAATGGTAAAAAGTTTTGGATTTTATGAAGAAATCATGCTTGTTAGATAATTTTGCTAATGTATGTAAATACTAGCAATGTAATGTAATGTAATGTTTGTAATACTATGAAATACCAACATATGTTAGTATATATTGCTTGAGAAAAAAATATATTATAGATTACTGTAGATTATGAGATTATAGCTTACTTTAGTGTAAAATTGTTTGCCTAAGTCAAAATCAAGTTAGAATTTATCAATGAACTGTCATTAGAATTTGTCAATTAATTCTGAAGAATCAACAGAATGATATATCAATGATTCTCATTCACCACTGTGCAAAAGCTCACACATTTTGCTGTATGATTATTAGGGTTTTTGCACAGTACCAAGAATCCACAGGTATTGTGTGATATACAGTAAAATAGATTATTTACAAAGTGGCCAATACTTTACATTTTATAGCATGAGTATTTTACTACATGAGTATGTTCAAAGATTCATAAATGGTACAACTTATTTTCTAACAATTCTCAATTTTGTTTACAGCATCATGATGGATGTTTCTACATGTGGAATTACTAAAAGTAATGTCAGTAAAGTTTTATATTAATCATTCTCATACTGATGCAATATATGGGATTACTGTATAGAATGTTATTGTATAAGCATCATGCTTGATTCTAATACTCACATCCATTAATCAGTATATTTACTGTTTATCAGAGATGTTACACCTATAATGATAACATATCTAGAGCCTTCTTTTGTATTACATACTATAAAAATTTGTGATATTTCAGTTATCTCTATTTCCTGAATGCATAGCATGTTTGCTTTTCTTTCTAACATGTTATCTGATTTTACACCAATTAAATTTCGCATGTGACCAATGGTTTTCTAAATGGCTTATAGCATGACAATACCTATCAACAACTATGGAAGATAAATTCTTGCAAAAATTAAAAAATTTATGGATTTATATATTCAAAGCTGTCATCCAAAGGTTGTTTTTGATTCTACTCCTGGTCGTTATTATTGCCAGGAATGCATGCTTTTGGGTTTTCCAAACTTTTTAATTACTTAAATTTTTATAATTTTATCTTGGTATTATAAAGAATTAATTTTTTTTTTAAATTGCTTTTCTTTATTTGGTGCCATTTTAATAGTATGGAATGGATTTGTATGTGTGGGAAATAAGCATCATTAATAATTAATGAAATATTCATTAATCTTACTTTGAAAAATTGATTCTTGATTACCTATTAGAAAGAATCGATTGAAAAAAGTGATTCTTCTAAAATAAATACAATATCCCTGGATATTTTCATATTTAACTGTTTATCTTTTAAAATATTTATTTAAAGATTTGATAAATATTTCAAGGAATTAAAAAAATTTGTGAAATATTTGTTGAAATCAAATAATTTAGTTCATAAAAATTTGTCAAATTTATTTATACTAAAACTTAATTTTTGAACTTATTGCAGAATCATAATTTCATATGTGTTTTATAGAGACTGCATTATATATATAATTCTATATGCTGTATATTTTTGTAGTCTTTAATTAATTATAAAGAATTTTGTTAAAAATAATTTTTAAGAATTTCTTAAATCATTAATAACATAATTTCCAGATCATGTTATTCTGCCTATATATTCTTGAAATAGAAATTATAATTATTGAGTTTTTTTATGTATTTTGATTTCATTTAAAAAAATTTCTTATTTATAAGAAATTTAACATCTTACTTCATTAAATGTGTTGTATATTACATATTTTCTCTGCATTAATTTGTTATTCATAAACATTGTAACTTAAAAATTTTTTTAACATTTTATATATTTAGGTAATGTTTCTCAAAATGCAGACTACTTCTTTATGACACTTACTGATTCAAACATCAAAACAAGTAAAAGTTCTGTAGAAAATATATGCCAGTTTTGTGGACGCAAGTTCAATCAGAAAGCTCATCTTGTGCAGCATCTTCGAATTCATACAGGAGAGAAACCATTCATTTGCAAGAGGTGTGGCAAGAGTTTTAAACGCAATGAGTCGCTCAAGTATCATTATATGACCGTACATGAAATGTAAAAAATAATTTTTTTTGTTATAGCCTCATTTTTTATATATTTAAAATTGAATATAAATATAGTCTTTATTTGTTTTTACATCAATTTGTTATTTAGATTAAAAAATATTTTGTATTTCTGTATCTTTTTATATTTCTGTAAAAGATTATTAAAAAGAATTAAAATTTCATGTATTCTGAATTATTAATCTGTGCTATAAATTTAACTTTCTTTATGGTATTCTTAAGATGTATCTATATGTTAACTTTGTTTTAATATTTTAAAAACAAATTTGATTTTATTAATATTTATTTAAATAGGGACTTTATTTAAAGATTGCCTAAATTTATCTAATATTTTATTTGTTTTTTTATAATAACAAATAACTATTTAATAAATATTTGAATTTATCATTTTATATTCATAAATTAAACTTTTTATTTTACTCCAATTTATATAATTACATTTAGATCTCTTTTTAAAATATTACTAGCAGAAATATAGACAAGTCCACATTCTTTTCTGTATGCATGATATTCTTTTATGAAGGAAAAACAATGTTATATTTTGATTACTAGTGGATAAGACTGATTCTACAGTGTTGATAATTCGAACATTATTGAACTTAATTATCATCCTCTATTTATTTCAGATATCATGAAATAATGATATGATGTAACTTATATGTCAAAATTTACTTTACGTTATTCATTATAGGAATCTTTTTTACACTACATGTTTTAGTGTTTTGATTTCTACTTCCTTTTATCTTTGTAAGTTTTATTACAACTCAGTCTTTTTGGATAATAGCATCATGAAAAATAATTTTTGACATCTTGGTTTCATCAATATCCAACTTAAGTACCTTTTTTGTTGTAAGCCTTTAAAAAATTGCAGTCATGGAGGCAATGTTATTAATTTGATTATCCAAACAGAAGAAGCATCGTATTATAAAATATCACTCATTAAATTATTTTTTACCATAGATTTGTATACAAAATTTGTTTCATACACTTGGATTTTTTTTTTTCTAACTAAGAAATCTAAACTCCACTTCTTTAATTTAAAACTTTCTATATTTCTTTAACTTGGAGGGATTTAAGAAAATAACTTCACCAACTTATAACAATTCTCCATAAAATAAATTGATAAAATCAACATATTTTATCTGGCATTAACAATAAATTTTTCGAGTGTTTATATGAAAATAGATTAGTTTACAAAATAAAATTTTTTAAAAAGTCTATGAAAATAATCATAAAATGTAATGTTAAAGTTAGCTGTAGTAATTTTTGAAGTTTTCTGAAAGGATTGTATACTATTACTTTCTGTAAGGAATTTGCATATTGAATAAGTGTAATTTACATGGAATATTTTTATTTTTAAACTTGAGAACATAAAAATTTATAATGTGACATGTACTATATTTTAATTTTTTAGCATGTGATATCTGATATTAAAATATTAATATTCATTGATGTCAACCATTATTAATCTTATGTCTATTTTTTGATATTGATTTATTTATATGATTTATACATAAAATATATTCATACAAATTTAAATTATTTGTAATATAATGAAAATTGAAAAAAAAAAAATTTTGTCTTTGAATAAATCTATATATGCATTACTATCTGAAAAGTTTCAGAAATGTATTAAAAAAATTTTTTTTTTTTTTAAAATCTAATTTGTAAGTAAATTAAATGACAAAAAAAAAAAATAGTACTGTTGTTTTTTATTATAGGATTTTTTTTTTTTTTTAATATATCTATATATTTGACTGACTTCATCAATTTTAATGTAGATTTTTAATAATAATGTACAAGTTTGACAATTATAAAATATTTTCAAATGATTAGCTTGTAGTTAAATATTTTTCTAAATCCTAAATTGAATAATATAAAATTCTTGAAATTCATTGTTTTAAATCTTATAGAACTTAAATATTAGAAATTTTGTATATTTTACTTTTAACTTTTTTTTGTCATTACATGTTTTTGGTTATCTTAATTATTTCTGACACATTTATTTTATAAACATTTTTTTTACTCTGTTTCATACATTTTTATGTTTTAAGTATTTTTGTTTTAAATTATTTATATTATAGAAGCAAAGTAACAAAAAATGTCTTTCATTTTTTTTTTTTTCTTTCATTTATAATAGTTTAAAGCAGTACATGAAAAATTCAATTTTTATTTAATTTTTTCTACATAAAAATAATGGAAATATTTAATCAAAATAAATTTAATTTCTTTAAAAATTATGATTGATTTTAAAATATATGTTTTTATGTAAACCTAATCAAATAAGTATAACTATAATTATACATTTCACTAAAAAGTATCTTATTTTATATTATAAATTATGTAAAAATGCTTCAGTTTATGCCCTGAATTGTGATATTAATTTTTATTGAGAAATTTTATATTGTGTTGTAATGAGTAATTTTGAATTTTAATATAACAACTAAATAGGTTGATGATCATAAAATATTTTTCAAAAATAATATATATGCTTAGAAACATGAAGGAAAACACAAGTTTTTATGTAAAAAGAAGTTAGATTTTTACTCTGTTATTTTGTATGTGTTAAAATGATATAACCATATTCTAATTCATGTATATCCTTCTTTTTATACATTATTAAAAAGCATTTAATTTTAACATATTTTCTTAAAACCATTTATTCTCGTGAAATATTACGATTTCGAAAACTGGATTAGGATTGTGTAATTTGTTTTAATTTATAAAAAAGATTATAAGATAATATTTCATAAACATATTGTTTTTAATGACAGCTAAAATGAACATTTATTTAAACATCAAGAAAGATTGTATTTTGCCATGACTGTACAAGGCATATTTTTCATTAAGTAATCTTTTGCTAAGAATTTCAATCTTTTAACATCATTTTATTATTTTCTTCATACCCAAAAATCCTTTTACTATTAATATGATCGTCATTGCTCCTACATTTAATTTATAATTTTGGATTTAAAAAAAATCAACTTTTATTCAAATAAAATGATTAGATAATTTAAAAAAAAAAAAAAAAACAGTATAACAATTAATATTATATTTATTTTATGCTTTATAATTTAATTATTAAAATTCATTGATTGATTTGAGTGAAATTTTCAAAAATTTGCTAATCTTGTGTTAGAGAAAAGCATATTTTGAATTATTTAATCTAATTTAATACTAGCATAAGAATAAACATAATTTATTTTAAATTTATCATATAATTGTATTGTCAAATTTTATTTTAAAAATGCATAAACATATTTTTATAATTTTAAAAAATTATTTTAGGGTTGCCACAAATTAAAACTTCTGAAGTGATGCATTTTCAAGAACAACCACTAGATCCATCTTTCTTTTCTGAAGGATCAGAAGATTTCAGAAATAAAGCGAAGCATATTTGTCAGTATTGTGCAAAACCATTTACTTGCCATAGTAAACTGCTACGCCATGTTCGAGTGCATACTGGTGAAAAGCCATTCCAATGTGATGTTTGTTCAAAAGTTTTAACCAAAAAGAGACCTTGAAAATCCACTCAGCTAGACAACACAACATTCTCATCTTATAAAATGTTATGATTTGTTTCGTACTACTAAATTTTTCACTTAATTATTCTTTTTTTTTTTTTTTTTTTTTTCAAGTCTAAAATAAATACTTGATTGCACTTCTTGTTTGTTGTTTTGTATACTAATTATTAAATGATGCAATAACTCAAAGAGAGTTATTCAGTACTGCTGCAAAAATGTCTTTTTTATTTGTAACTATTTGTGTACTTATTAATGCTATAAATCTTTAATTTATAATACACACTATTACAGTTTTAGAAAATTGTATTAAATAGATAATTCAAATGTTTAAAATAGTTCATTTCATTAAATTTATTTTAAAATTATTTTCACTGCAAACTTGAATTTTTTTAAAAATCCCTTTTATAAATAGTTTTTTTTTTTTTTTTTTTTTCATTTTAGTTTTAAAATAATTATTACTATTTAATATTTTTATTTATTATGTTCCTTTTGAAATTAATAGTTAAATATATTTTTCTTATGATGTATACATTTTTAAAAGTGAATCATAGAAACAACTCATCTTTGAAGCAATGTAAAATTTTCTTATTAATGGATTGTTGTTAGAATAAGTGGATTACATGTTATTTCTTCATTGTTAGTGTAAATAGATAGTAATCTTAATATTAAATTTCTGAACGATAACCAAGGAAATTAAATTTTATTATACAGCTTTGAATGTTTTAACATCCATTAATTTTCCTTCAACATATTATGTTTAAACGTCTATTATGATTTATTAACTCAAATCATTATAATATATATTTTATATTCATTTCATTGATTATTAATTTTTTTGGAAAAAGAATTTAAATGACACATTGTTAAATTATTATTTTTTTAAACCTGATTTTGCTACTTTTTAATATCATTTTTTTACTATTGTTTTTGGAACAATTAATATCTCATGAAAGGTTTGTTTTAAAAGTGTGCATCACAAGCTTTGATTTCAGCTTTAAAAAATTAATTTTTAAATTATAAACAATTTATATCAGTAGCATATATTTATTTACCATTTTCTTTCAATCATTACCAACAAATAAATATTAATATTTTCATCAATATATTTACATACATCATATTTAATATATGAATTTGATTAAGACAAAACAAATTTCAAATTATTATTATTATTTTTTTTTTATTGTAAAATTCAAATACTAAAAAAAAAAAAATAGTCCTGATACGCTGAGTGCTATTTATACTGATAATAGAAAATATCATCACTTTTGCATTTCTCATTTATATTTTGAAACACTGGATATTATAATGAAAATAGTAATTGAAGTAATATATATATAAAATAAGATAATACTAATAGGATATAAAGGAACCTCTTAATTTTTGTATTAAATAAGTTAATTTACTTTGAAAATTATTGTTATATTTTTAATATATTCTTTATTTTTTCATTTCTTTAAAAAAAAAGGGAAGTGTTTTTTTAATTAATTAAAAATAAAATTTGAGATTATACTAAAATTCTTTTAATGTTATTAAAAATTTGATTTTCATTGATATTGTGTTACTGTCAGAGGATTCATAGTTGTGATAATTTTATAGTTTTTATCAAAATTATTAACTATAGAAATATTGATGTTTTTAGTTGGGATCTTTTCAATTGAGGATCCTAAGAAGCTGCATCCCCGTATTGAGCAAAATATGGAATTTTTACAAGCAAATATGACTTTAAAAAAGTTAATAATCATCAATGTAATATTTGTAACAAAGTATTTGACTGCAAGAGTAAGTTACAACGTCATGTTCGAGTTCATACAGGAGAAAAACCATTTAAATGTAAATTTTGTTTTTCGATGTTTCAGTCAAAAAGAAACTTTGAAATATCATTGCTATCAACAACATAGTGAATTCAAAGATGTATAACTGATTGTTTGTATTATGCTTAATATCCAATATTTTTCGCTTTTTTTTTATAAAATAAGATATATTACATTATCCTTGTTGTTGCAAAAGACAATATATTGATTATTGTCTAAATTTTTGTCAGTGTTATATGATCTTATACAATAAATGAATATAATTATCATTTTAACTATATCATTTCATGATATACATTTTCAATTAGATTCATAACATATAGTGATGGCACCATGCCATTTATGTGTATGTAAAATATTGCATGCATGAGATTATACTGTATATAATGATTAATTACATCTTAGAATTAAATTATGTAATCCAATTTTTACCATTAAAATGACGATAAGGTTTCAGAAACCAAAACATATTTATTGTTATTTTGCAATTTGTTTCAGCTTACTCATTTCTTTGCTGTGTTTGTCCAAAACTTTTATCATAAAAGCATATCTAAATACATTCCTACATTATTTTTATGCTATAAATTTTTATAGTTTTTTAATGTAGTTATAATTATTCTTTTATTATTATTTTTTATGTAAAAATATAAATGTCAATTCTTTTATATTATGAATAGCAATTTGCGAAAAATATATTAAATAAATGCCAATGCTCTAAATTGTATCAATATTAAAAATTGCCTTTTTATTAATATTATGATTTTATAATAAAGTTAAGTTCAAGAAAGTAATGGAATAAGATAAAATATATTTTCCCGCCATGATAGTTTTTTTTTTTCATAGATATCATTATGTATTCATGAAGCATCAGTAATAAAATATATAATATAGGTTTTTAAATAATATATTTCATGCTTATAGATAAATATAATTTTTTTTTACTGTATTAGGTACTGTTATTTTAAAAGTTACTCGCATAAATATTTTATGTCTTAAATAACCTAATAGATGTCAAAAAATTATTCTTGTAATAGAAATATATTGTTTTATTTTTAATGTCAATATTTGATAACCCTATGGTTTATATATTCAAACCTTAAGGTTTTATATATTCAAAATTACTAATATTATAATTTAAAAGAAAAATTTTAATTTTGTATTGTTAGTAAAATAAGCATAATTTTTGCAATAATTTACTATAATTATGAGATCTTAGGAAATAGAGCAGATTCTGAATTATTTTACAATCATTTATTATATTATAAATAAAAGTTTTTCATCACCATTATTTCCTTAAATTATTATTCTGTATTATTTTTATTTTCTCTACTAATTATTGATAACATACAAAGTATATGTTTTTAATTGTTTTTTCTTTATAAAAATTGTAATGAATATACTGGGAAACTTTTAACATCTAGTAAATTAATAAAATTTAGTCTAAAATATATATAATGAATTTTGTATGTTTAAAAATGTAAAACTCAGCATACTATTTTAATCCTTGTTAAATATAACGTGTATATCGCATTCAAGTTTTTTATATTTTTAGTGATTGATTGATCCAATTGTTTATATATTTCTCTATTTTATTTCATGCATTTCTGGAAAATAATATTCAATTGTTTTTAAATGCTAATTCTTCAAAAAATTTCAATTTGGTGTGTTAAAAAAAAATTGTATAACAATATGCTGGGTTCTATTCATACTTCTCATTCATATCTAGGACAGATCAGAACACTTCTCTTTTATATGAAATATATAGTAAACTCTGACCAAATGCAAGGTTTACGTCATTAACACATTTCATATGTGGCAAAATGACGTTCTGCCAAATTAATTTTATTGAAAAAAATATATTGGGTATAATTTAAATTATGTATCATTAAAATCAAAATATTGTAACTAAAGATGGAAAAGGAAACAATTGCTAATTGAGAGGATTTTTGATATTGCTTTTTAGTAGGTAAATTATACAATTATTAATTTATACTTGGGAGGATGATGATGAATGCATATCTTTAAAAGTTTCATGGTTAGAAATACAGAGATTTTTATACTTTTCATAAATTTTCTTCTTTTATGTCAATCTCCATTGTAAAATCAGACAGCTCTTATCTCTTTTTTAACTATCTTTTCACTATAGCTACTTTTATTGGCAGTCATTGTTACAAGATCATCAATGAAGAATTCTTCGTTGATTTTTCGATATAAGTTATATTTATTTACTTCGAAATATTGATAAATGTTAGGTGTCTCCACTGCAAAAAAAAAAAAAAAAAAATTGTATATTTTTTTTTTTTTTATTATCACCATTTTTTCACTAATTTTTAAGAAATTATTTAACAGTGAGATATAGATTGTTGTTAACAAACTTTTAATATTATTAAGTTTTTTGTTTTACATTAATAATGAGTAAAATAGTTAGTAGCTAGGATAATTTAAGTAAGATAATTTTTTCATTAAAATTAATTTATAATTATAATTGATCTTTTTTAGAAAGGATCTTTTCATTTGGGAAAGTAATTGAGAAAGATACAAGATTTTTTCTACAAAGCAAAGATGACTGTAAAAAACTAGTGGTCATCATTGCGATGTTTGTAACAGAATATTTCCCTCTAGAAGTAAACTGGAACGTCATGTTCGAGTTCATACTGGAGAAAACCGTTTAAATGCGAGATTTGTTCTCGCAGTTTCTGCCGAAAAGAAACATTGAAGTATCATTTTTACCAATGCCACAGCAAAAATAAACTACCATAACTATTGTGTCTGTATTATGCTTAATAAATATTATTTTTTTAGTTTATAAGACAATAAATCATTACATTTTGTAATATAATTTTAATTATTGCAAAATTTATTTGCGTGTTATATACTTTTGACGCAACTGTATAAATATGTATATATTTCCTTTTTTTTTTTTTTTTTTTTTTTTTAAATGAAACTTATTTATTTCTGGAAAGAATTTTTGAATAATGTCAATATTATAACCTGCATATTTTTCATCGAAACAAGGATTAATTTCATAATGTACCAAATGGAAAATGTCGACTATACTCATAATTCTGGAATTGTTATATGAAGAAATGTGTTCAATATATATTTTTGTATGATTTATTTCAGCATAATGTATTTTATTTTTCATTTCTTAATTTTTTTTTATATTATAATATTTTATTATCTTTGCTATGACTTTTTTAATATATCAAACAAACATTGCAAAAACATTATTTGGTATTTTATTTTTTTTATGTATCATTTACTAATTGTAGGCTAAGAAAAATGATAAATATTAATCATTTTAACAAATTTATTTTAATTGTTTAATTGAAAATAATGTTACATATTTTGGCAAAGAATTTATATGAACTTTTTATTTGTGGCAAAATGTATATAATTTTGGTTTGTTGATATATAAATTCAATCTGTTTTTTATTTTAAAAAAATCAGGGATTAAGAACTTAACACTTTACAATGTTTATTTTTTCAGTATAATTTTTTAAAGGCTTTTTAATATGTGGTTATTTTTCTTTACATATAAAGATTTGGCATATTTATGTAATAAACCTATTTCATTGTATTGAAAATTAAAGAAAAACTCAAATTTAGGAGTTGAATTTCTTATAATAAATGCCTGGTTGAAATGCAGTTTAACTCACTCTATTTTGAGAGAATTTTTTTAGAAAAGCATATCAAATCTAATATCTTTAGTTTATTACAAATTCTAGAATTGCCCGATGCCCAAATTCATCGTATTTTTAAAATAACGCGGAATTGGGGGGAGTCAAAGTGCAATTTTTACAATATTTTATAATAAAAAGTATATTTACAAATTTGCCTTTGAATTTGATGTTCGGTTCTTTACACTGCCAAGTGTAACTCCGACCATGTAGAATTGTAGTAATTTAATGAAGCGCTGTAGTAGTAAATATTTACATTAAAAATGTAATATTTCATGAGATGTATCAGTAAGTCCCGTGTTTGTATTTTAACTTTATATTTCATACTAGTATTTTTTAAGAAGGGTTTCCTTAATGTTATTAAAAAAAATTAACATTTATGATTGGGACAACCACAAATAATATGTTTGAAAAACATTGTGCTCACCAGCCTATAATCCACATCAAGAATTAACGAATAATTCGTGGATTTTAGGTTGAAAATTATATCATTTTAAACGCCAAATTAATGAAAATCGATCAAATTCATATTTAAACTTTTATTAAAATGCTATGAATGAAAAAATTTAATCATTTTTTGAATTTTTTAAAAATTACTATTGTCCTAATATTTGAGAATTTTATATATAAACTATAGCAGTTTTGGATTTAATGTATGGGGAAAGTTTATCCCATGTTGGTGCAAATTCAAAAATTGCCTACTTTTCCTCTATTGCAATTTTCGTTATTAAAGATAGTGTATTTAGAATATTCAAAACATTTCATTGTAATGGGTATCAGTTAAACTGCATTTCAACTAAGACTTTAAACAATTTTATGTTTTGGTCGTTTAGTTGCATGATTTAAATTTCTTTTTCCCTCTTATAGGAGACGGTTTCAGTATTTTTCCGAAGAGATTCAGATGCAAAACGTGTTCTTATGCGTCGAATGATAAATCCAATTATAAGAGACATATGCTGGTGCATACACAAGAGCGTCCTCACACGTGTAAAATTTGTTCTAAGAGTTTTAACCATCGTTTTAGTTTAAGAAATCATCTATTTACTTTGCATGGTTTAATATAACATAATGTTAATTTATTAATATCATTGATATAAAATGTATTTGAAAAGTTATGCGAACTGCATTTGGATTGAGTTCAAAGAAATATTAATGTGCCCAAAAAGTAAGACCAATTATTTTTCTTAAAAGCTCTTTATTTATTCTTCCAAATTTATTTCATCGCCATCAAAGTAATACCCTCCGGACACAATGCACTCATGACAACTTTTTTTTTCCAATCCTCAACGCATGCTAAAATTTCATCGACAGGGATGGCCTTCAAAGCGCGCTGTGATTCACGTTGAATCTCTTCTATTCGACTCAAAACGGTGTTCCCGGAGAAGTCTTTTGAGTTTAGGGAATAGCCAGAAATCGTACGGTGGTTGTGGAACGATATGGGTTTCATTTTTGGCGAAAAAGTCACGAAGAATCAATGAGTGTGAGCTGGCGCATTCAGTGTTTTCGGTACCAATCGAGATTTGATGCGTTTGAGGCCCAAAATGGAATTGACCGATCCTTTTGAAATTTCAACATCGTTAGCAAGGTCTCGTAATTTTAAATCGACGGTTTGCAAGCACCAAATCTTTAATTTTTTGTACGTGACCTTCGTCTTTTAACGTTGGTGGTCGACCAGAGGTTTCTTCGTCTTCAAAGCGTTCTTTACCTTCTTTGAACTGTTTATACCTCTTCTAAACATTTCTTTCCGATGTAGGAATGCTCACCGAATGCCTTCTGCAACATTCTATACGTTTCCGCAAACAAAATTTAATGCAAGTTCTTTGCTGAATTAATTCAGCCATTTCAAAAATCGCAGGAATCAGTGTGAGCTTCTCGCAAAGCCAAACGTAAGCCCCGGAATTTTAAATTGAAAATTGCTCTTACTTTTGGACACAGTACATTCTTCGTATTCTGTAATTTTGAAAATAAATGTCTTATGTTTGTATATTATTTATTCAGTATTCCATCAAAATTTTCATACTCAGCAATTCCTAATGTTTTCTTTGATATATTGACTGATGATTTGAATCTATTCAAGTATAAATGTAAGTTACACTAATCTGGTTTTTTTATATAATAATAATAATGCGCCCTTATTGACATATATATAATTAATACTGAGCAAATTTATACTGTGCACCGAATTTTAAATATTGTAATTTATTTAATTAAAACATATATATATATATATATACATTTAAAAAAAAGTAAGTGTGTGTAAACTCATAAGTGTTATTATAAATAAATGATATAATTAAATTTAAGAAGAATTTTTTTAAAAATCATGATTATATTTTTTTACAATGTTGTAAGTGTTTTTTTTTTTTTTTGCTGTCCCTGAATATACTTAGAGATTCGATCTTAGTTTAGACTTAGGTATAGGGTTCCTCAAAATTGCCTGTATTTTTATGGATAACATTTGTTTAGTGATACTAATATGTCTCCTTTTTAAGATCAATAACAAGCAATTGGTGTGGAATTGAATACCAACTGTAAAGCAATAAAAAATATATATCACAACATATAAAGAGTCAATGACATTTTAATGCAAGTATTGTTTGAGTATATATATTAGGTTGGATGAAATTTGTAGTTAATAACATTTCCAACTTTAACAATTTATTACTTGACATTGTTTAATATTTTACCAGTTTTTATTTATTTTTAATTATTATTACAAGATAACCACTCTTATTAAAATAAATATTGATAAATTATTTCGTTAAAATTATTTTTAAGAGGTATTTGCATGATTTATTTTAACAATTATCCGTGCAACTCTTTGCTAGAATAAGACGTCCCAGAACTCACCACATGGAGATGGTTGCACTTTTCCACCCGCACCCTACCCAACCAACCATCCATCCAATTGTTGCATGTGGTATTTACATTATATTTACAAAGATATTCCATTTTTTTTTTTTTTTTTTTTTTTTTTTTTACTTTTATATCTACTACGCATTTAAAGTTGATTTTTGGAGAAATGAGGCATAATCGATCTAGTCAATGTTGCTCGATATAACCGTCTATAGCTTCACGTCCACAAACTTTTATTCGAAGCCTCTGTCGCACCTCTCCACTGTCTGGGTGTGACAAAGAAACTTTCGTATTTTTCTGATGAGCACAGTGTCAGATGAATGATTTAATATCATCTTCACTTAGTTCCACAGCATTGGGAAAGGATACACCACACAAGTCTTTAAGGCAATGTCCCAAGGTGATTGCATTTGAAATGTCTTAACAAATTCTTGTCTATATCACCATATCAGGAATCGAACAAGATATGGGTTCCACAGAGAATTTTTCACAGCAAGGAAGTTGCTGCTCAATAGGCCCACTAAAAATTTAGTTTGACCATGAATATGTTGGAAAATGTGATATTAAATTATTGATCAAAATTTAGGTTATTAAAATCATAAAATAAACATGAGAAACTAAATCGCATTTATTGTCAAGATTTTAACTAACAAATAAATTACAAAAATAAATAAATAGTTTACAAAAACTAAAAACACGCTTTTAGAGTTAATCAAACTAAAAAATAATTGTTAACATAAGAATAAAATGACTGACGAGGAAATGAATGTCACTGTTCTAAAAGCGTGGGGTGCTCGATATCAATCGTTATAATTTTTTACTAGTTTCATTCCGAAATGCAGAGTTAGTTTAAAAATGTCATACAAAGCACCCCACGCTTTTAGAACAGTGACATTCATTTTCTCACAGTCATTTTATTCTTATGTTAACAATTATTTTTTAGTTTGATTAACTCTAAAAGCATGTTTTTTAGTTTTTTGTAAACTATTTATTTATTTTTTACTTTGATTAACTCTAAAAGCGTGTTTTTAAACTATAATATTTAAATGAGGTCCCGGTATGGAGGAGTGGAACTATAGTACTTACAATAATGTAATTGTGAGTAAAACAAAGGCTAAATGCGAATAGTCCGTTGTGTCATTGTCCCACACTTATTAAAATATTTTAGTGTCGTTGGTCCTTGATAAAGTCTACAACGTTTAAATTAAATATGATCGCTTAAAGTAAGGCAAAATCGAGCCCAAAGAATCGGTTACAAACAAACATACAGGTGAAACTAATATAAAAGCGTATTAAAAAGAATTAACTGTTTTCTTTCTGAAAGATGCCTGTAAATGTTTCTTTGCAGCTTAAATAGTGTATATGAGGAGAAACAGATCTCAGGGAAAAAGTCAGTTACATACAAACATACAGGTGAAGCTAATAAAAGTGTATTAATAACATGATTTTTGCAATTTTTCCACAAACTTTAAGTATGATGCGCTAATGGAAAATGTTAATCAATTAAAATTTTTTATGCCGTTTTTCTTCTCCAAACAATAGGCAACTTTTCGCATTAAAGAGTTACGAAAAAATATATACATATATTTTTTTTTTTTTTTTTTTTTGACTCACCTTAATACTGGTATGGGTAAAGATATATTCTTAAATATACATAGGCTAATCTGTAATTTTTCCCAGTAAATGTGATTATGGGTGCACCCTCAGTAACAAGTGCATATTGGTTTTAAAAATCAGTATTTTACAGTGTAGTTTTAAATAAAATGAACAAATCACACAAAGCCACTTTATTATAAATAACACTTTTATAATCTTGTCTTACAAGCTCAACATTAGTATAAAAACATTTTTTTGACATCAATACTGTAAACATGCAAAATAACAAAAGTCACTTGATTAATATGAATAAACTTCAACAATTTAACATTGCAGGAAATTCTCATACTTTGGCAGGATTCTTGAGGAATGAAAATAATACTTAGAAAAACAAACTAAAGAGTTTATATATTTAATAATATTGAGCATCTGTATTATCTAAAAATACAAAACTACTTGGTAGAGTAACAGAGATAATTTTAAGAATTGCCAATATTAAAGCTCTTAATTTTGTACATTTTAAAAATTACAATGAGTGACTAAAATATCTTTAAACATCCACTATGTTTTATAAATGAAATAAAGACTAATAGATATAGTTTTTTTTTCTTTATTAAAATTTATACCTCATATAAATTATAAAATATCAGAATTATTTTTCTTTGCATAGTTAAGTAGATATTTTTACAATAGATAGTATTTTGATGTAAAGAAAGGACAAAGTCATTTAAAAAGCAAATTTAAGCAATAAAATTTTTTTTTTAAAGAATCATTTAACTTCATATATCACAAAAATAAATTTAAATCATAATAAAAAATTATTGAAGTTATTAATTATATTTAACGTAAACAAAATTATTCACATGATCAAATTTCTTTATGCTGCTAGTAATACCAATATCTTATTTTTAAAAAATAAGATTTCAGATACATTTAATTCAAATTGACTATTTTAAAACAGATATAGAACTCGTATAATCTTTCATTATAAAACACATTTTTAAATTTCCTTTATAATAAAATAGAAAAATTTATTTTTAATCATTGTTATTTGATTTACTCGATAAAATTCACATTAAAAATTAATTTTCCATTAAGAAAAATTACATTTTAAAATAAAATAAAAAAAAAAAAAAACTACATAAATATGTTATAAAAGTTTATTATATAATATCAGTTAAATGAATCTTTAACATATATATTATTTAAAAGGGAACATATTTGCTGCAAATTGTTTATGAAAATTAATTTTTCAAATTTTATACACAGAACATTTTAGGAAGAAGACATCAAATAATAAATATAAAATAATATAAATTTAACATTAGCAAAAAAAAAGTAATTATTATACATATCCAATGTATAAATTATAAACATAAAAAAAATATGAAGCTTCATTTTAGCTAAAATTTAAAAAAAAAAAAAAAAAAAAGATCCAGGTTAAAACAAATCTGTTAAAATAAAAACAAAATGCATTAAAACACATCAAACTTCAAATTTACCAGCTGCTTTGATCAGAACAATCATAATATAGCACACGCTTTAGATGACTGAAAAGAAAAATTCCTGATAATTAAATTTCACGAGAAAATGATTTCAAATTTTATTATAACAAATCAACTTTTTACACTCTAATTACAGAGCCATAAAATTAAAATATTTGCCATTTTAAAAACTATTTAAATAAATTTGGTTATACTATAAAGAAATCATCAATGTAATATTATTAAATCTTAGAAAAAGTGGAAACAAAAAGATTATAAAACAATAAAAAAAATAGTTCATCTATTCTGAACATGTTTTAAAGATATTAATTATTTTATTAAAGTAGCCCTCACATTATTTTAAGTAGAAAAGTCATATATGTTATTACATCAAAATAAAACAAAAGACTCGATTTGAATTTCTTTTAAGTTTCAATTTATAAAGAAATTAAAGAGGGTTGTTTCTTCGCTTCATCTTGGAAGTTTTAAATTAAAAAAAAAAAGTGTCCAACATACTTTTAAATCATTTTGAGGAAAGAAAAATAATAGATGTGGAATATTTACATTTTTTTACAAATCATACAAGTTTGTTTACTGTTTCTTACCTTACTCTCTTTAGAACTAACAGATTCTGTTTTATCTTCTATTATTTCATTGTCATAAAAATGACTTTTCATTGGCACTTCCTATAAGAAAAGAACTTCATTAAATAATTAAAATTTCAACAAAAAAAAATTAAATATTATTTTGGCCTATATAAATTTTTAAAAATTGAATGAAGAAGATGATGGAGCACTGCAAAAACCTCCATAGCTTATACTAATATGCACTGGTCTATAACTTAAAAATTATTATTTATACAAGTATTATATCTATGTAGTCTATGACAAAATAATATAAGTTCCGATACAAATTTGCTGAGCATGTTAATTGAGAAACAAAGTGGAATGGCAAAAAAAAAAAAAATTCTTTCATTATTTGAAAAACGAATTTGTTGGGAAATCATGATGACAAGACAAAATAATTTTTTGTTTTAACCTTGAAAACAGTAACTTGAAAAATAAGAACATGCAATTCTTATTCAAAACAAGTAACTATGAAACTGAAGACTTTTATACTATTTCTTATACAATTCTTATTCAAAACAAGTAACTATGAGACTTCTACTATACTATACTATTTCTTATAGAAGTAACAATTCTTATTCAAAACAAGTAACTATGGGACAAAACTGTGATCTAAGTCATCTTAGATATTTTCCAGCAGTAATTGAACTTTCATTAATTGCAGATGGCAGGAAACTTTATCAGTGACCCATCACAACTGATCTCTATGTGTTTAATGCACATGTAAGTTAAAAGGATGGATGTAGGCATGTACATTATTCAGTAACCAATTCTATGCTCCATGATATTCTGCACTGCACATTAGATGGTAAGACACAGATTTAACTGCCAAACATATTCAACAATGTAATATGACGAGTCATCATCAACGAGAAGTATGAGTGCCCTGAAAACAAGATTATCAAAGTGTATCCCTCATGTCTCCATTTCTATGAAAAGCCTCTATCAACAAGCAATTAACAATCATGTGTTCAACTCACAAAGTAAGCATTCCTAGACAGAGTTATACTCCAAGAAAGACAGCAGAAAAAATGCAGATCAATCTTTCACATGAAGAATCTGCACAGAAAAAATTGGTATAGCTAATAGGGGTTTTCAAAAGCTGGGATTTCAAAATTAGAAACAGAATATGATGAAAATGGGCACTTGTGCATGAAAAACAATCAAATAACATCATGATCAATGGCTCATCAGGTGACTGTACAGCAGTAAAAGAACAATTTTAACAAAACCCTTTAACGAAAGTTCATTATAATTGATCATTGTATAAATAAAATATATGGAGCTACAAAAGATGCATATAGACAGCCAAACACCAGTGAAAAAAACATGTGTTTCTACTAGAGATATATGAGTTTACTTTCAGCAGAGTCAATAAAATGTAATGAAGTGTATCTAACGATTGGGAAAATGTGATATGGTTAAAAGAAAAATTCTAAACTTTATAATTTTTCAGCAGAATGCATAGTGAGAACCAATTAAGTAATGACTTCATAATATTTAAGGATAAAATAGGAATATTCAGATCATGGCGTTTTCTGCTTGTGGAAACTGATTCCCTGGTGTTTTTGGAAGGTAGGCAATGAACCAAATAATACTTGTGCATTTTTGTTAGATAAGATGTTTTCTACAATGTAACATATTTACTCAGTAATAATCTTAAATGGACAATAATTAATGTAACTATGCATTACATATAAAAAATATGAGAATAGTTCATGAAACAAAAAAAAAAGCAAAAAAAATTCTAACATCTTCCCTAGAAGTCACAGTCTGTGGATTTTAATCCTATGGAGAATGTTTGATTTGTTTAGATGGATTAATCTATACAATATTTTCTACCATATGCTGTAAAGAAACTTAAGGTATGAGTACCCAATACATATTCTCCATGCCAAAGAAGGTTTAATAAAACATAAATTTTAGATTTTTAAATTATTGACTAGTGCAGGGATGGCCAACCCGTGGCCAGCTTTGAACATTTTTCAGCGTGTGAGATTTATTGCACTTTTATAAAATATATTTATTTAATAATGGCCAAAGTAGTGAAAACTAATGTATTACAAAAATACATTATTTGTGCATCCATATATTTAAAAATTAACTGTTCATATTGTAATAAAAAATTAACTTTGATTTTAAAATAATATTCTTGCGCAAACAAATATCGCACTAGTAAAATAAATATTTTTTAATGATTTCATTTCTTTTATTTTTTATATTTCATTTTTTAGTGTTATATATTTTTTACAATGTGTGTTTAGTATCATTGTTATTATACTGTCTATGTTTACATGCAAGAATAATAGTAAAGATAATAATAATAACTCGTTATGTTTCAGTTTTTCACTCAAAAAAATGCAAATAGTGTGTCTAAATCTAATATAAGGATATATAATTTTATATGCAGCCCATGGAGTTATGATGCATTTCCAAAGTGGCCTGCAAGATCATTTGGCTTGGCCACCCTGGTGCTAGTGTATGTATTTCCTTTTATAGCAAATATGTTTTCATATATTAACTGTAAATAATCCAATAAACCAAAAATAGATATTGAATATTTTTCTAAACGTTAAAAAAACTTACTTCAGAAGATGGCTTTTTGGATAGAGGTGGAACAGACTTTGAATCTAATTAAAAATAATAATAAAAAAACAATTTTAGTTACAATTTAAATTTTAACAACTGTAGATATAAAATAACATGCATACTTCATATTTCATTTTAACTAATTATTCTGCGAAGAAAATTATTAAAAAATAATTAAAACTATAATAAAAAAATGTTTAATAATAAATTTAAAAAAATTAAATATTCATGTTCATATATTAAAGTAATAAAATGCATTTTTTATCATATGTAATGAAGTGTTTTACATTCCAAGAATTAAAAATGAACATATTTTAAATTTTAAATGGGTTTATAGTGTTGTACAAGATAACATGATCAGAAGTAAATTTTAAAATATTTGAACATAAATTATTTTGCATAAAATTGAAAAGAGAATGGTGCTTACTCGCTATACATTTTTATTGCAAACAATACTTGAATCCATGCATATTATAATAATTTAAGATATAATCTAGAAAAATTTATTTTCAACGTTACATCTCAACTGATCAAAAATATTTGTCAACCTAACATGCAGGAAGCAAAAGAAGGAACCATGACATGTGTGCAGACCCAGTATTGCAAAACGAAATAGAATTTGCTGCATAGAAGGAAGAAAATGATCAAGGTGCCGCTCAGCAAAGAGAGCAAACAGGAGAAAAAGAGTTGAGACTTGACTTATGAAAGCCCTACAAAATAAAAAATGGTGGCCATCGTTAAGGAAGGGGACACACAGGAAGAGTTCTGGTCAAAATGATTGATTCTAGATAGAGAAGCAGAAAGCTCAAGAGAAGATTGTGTGGTCAACAGGACCAACTCATATGGTCAAAGATAGTTGAGAGGCCCCACTGATATGCAAGTGTTTAGCTCGTATGATTAAATTGTCTTTGCAAATATCACTGGTGAGTTAAATTTGTTTTGTTAATGGTCAAAAGTGAATATTCATTAAAAAATGTAGGATTTCTGCAACATCTACAAAAATAATTCTTTTCACTCTGCAACTAAACTGGTTAAAACCTTTATCTACCAAACATGCCTTTAATTTATATAGAGAAAATTAATATCATTTAAAAACAAGCATCAAATTATGTTGATTTCAATATTATTCAACAACCATTACAATTTTGCTTCAAATAATCATTCTATATTATTTCAAATGAATTTTCTAATACTTGTTATATAATCTAAAGATGAAAATATTTGGGTGCTTATATCACAACAATAAAAAGAGTAAAATAGTATTTTAAGGCATTTAATGAGCCATAATAAAAGTTAGTCAAATGCAACTTAACATATTGTGTTTCAAAACAGCATTCTGTCTTAAGACCTTAAACTTCCTATGATAAAATTGCCTTGCAAGACCAGCATCAGGCATTGAATAATTTTTTTGTGTTTGAATGAGAAAAATCATTATAAAATTCTCTGTTGAAGACCATAACACAATATAACTTGTACATTAATGAAGCAAGATATAAAAATATCTATAAATACCATACAATGTAACAATATTTTTGAAATAATGAAACTTTTCACCCTTTTATCTTAAAGTGAAATAAAAGAGTAAAAATAAATATATCTTTGTTTGTATTTAGTTTTTATAATGCCTTTTTTTCTAAATTTTTAACTAATAATTTATAATAATCTACAAAAATGAGGTGCTTCTTTTATTTATCTTAAATATTTTGCTAAAATTTGCACCAAAAATTTTCAATTTTGTACACAATTACAAATTATACAAGCAATCATATAGCACTGAATGATTCTGGCAGCTTCTAATTATTTAATTTGAAAAATTGTAGTATAAAAATCATAATTAGTTAGTTTTGGAGGAAATAATTTGTAAGATTGGTGGAATTCCAAAATACAAGATTATTTTCTGATTTTTGAAACAATTTAAAAAAGTATTAAGATATAAAAATCGAATCTTACACTTTTGAAATAACATAAAATTTGAAGAATATTCCAACTATGAAATATTAAAAACATAAGGAATTATGGATAAATAATATAAAGTAGAACTTTTAAAAACCTTTTTGTAACAAAAGCAGCCATAAAAATAAATATCATCTTATTATACATGATGAATGATCCTGTATTTAAATACATTTAAATTTATAAAATAAACACAAATTTCTAAGATAAAAATCTTCATCAATTTCTGAATATCATCTGAATTTTTACAAATTGATTTTGTTTTTCTCAATAGCATTTGAAAAGTATGCAATATAGAAATACAAAGTTATGTTACCTAAGTGAATGAAAAGTTTATACAATTAAATCAAATAATTATTTTTAAACATATATTTCAATAAATATGGAATTTATTTTGAAATATTTAAAAATATTTAGCAGTTTTAAAAAAAAAATAAAATTATAGCATGCCTTTTAAATTCATATTTTCAACTTCAGCCAAAGCTGTTTCAGTGTTATCCATACTCTGACTTTCATTGTTCTAGGAAAAACAAAAAATATCTGCTTTATTTTTCAGGGGGAAAATGGTTTTTTATAATTAATTTTTACAATATAAATAACAACATCAAATATTAGAAAGGAATAGTATATTAAAATAATACATGAATAGTGGAATGAAAAAATACACTGGCAAATAAAAATTTAAATAACACTTTTATTTACAAATTTTTTTTCTGATATTGACTTTTTAATGCCACAATTAAAATTTGAGATAATTTTTCAAGTCATAGCTGACCTAACTTCACTAATACATTTTGCAAATGAAATATTTAAACATGCATGCTTAGCTCATTTCAGTTAGCAATAATACTTTTTAACTGTTTAGATTTTGAAATTGCACAAGAGAGAGAGAAAGGAAAAAAGATATCATTAGAAAAGAAACAAAACCAGAAATGATGATATAATTTGAAAATAATCTTTGGAAAATAATATTCTGTTTCTGGCAGAATTAAATAAAAATGGTAATATGTATCATCAATTTATGCTAAAATAATATGTTAGAAATCATTTCATAAAAATAGCTAAATTAAACATTACTGGAATAAGTCATTCCAAGAAACAGAAAAAAAAAATTAAGTGGTAATAGTTGACTCTCGAGGAACAACTTGAAAAAATCTAAAATTTAAAAAATAAATATAAGTATGCAGCACCCTCTATACAAAATTTATGTGTTATGTAAAGGTTATTGTATCGAACTTTTCAAACCTGATACCTTTTCAGTTAAAAATTTAATGCTTTTAATAACCATCTTCAAATAATGATTGTTTTTGTATTATAACATAAAAATAAATTTAGAAAGTTGTCATCAAATAGAAATTGTGATATGAAATAGGAATCAAATTTAGAAATGAATTATATTGATACAAATAAAACTGTATCAGATTATTTTTGCAGCATTTACATTTTTTAATTTAAAAAAATTTACTTACAATTTCATTTTCAGTGGTTGAATTTCTACCTAAACTGGTGCTTTTATCAGAGCAAGAATTAGTGTCAGGAACAGTAGGACGAATCAATATAGTATTATCAATCCTTATTAAAGTATGAGTCTGAATCAAAGGAAAAAAATATATATTATGATTCCATTATTGTTAAACATCCATTTAAAAGTTAATATAACTTTTATTAAACTAATATTTCAAAAACATATTATTTTGTTTATAATCTAACATATAATGCATTTCCATAATAATACAAAAATGACTCTTGATAAAATTAAATGTACAAAAACTATGCAATAGAGCTTACTCTATTTAGTTCAGAGACTTCAGAACTATCAGAATCAACATCACTATCAACATGCCTAATACTTTCATCTTTTTCAACCTCCCTGAGTAAAGCTGCTGGTTCTATACCAGTCAAAACTTCATCATCCTCATCTGAAGCATTCTGATCCAAAGAACTATTATTTAGAGGTACATACCACACAGCACCTATTTAAAAGAAAAATAAGTAATTAAAGAAGATTAGAATACAAAGCAATAATTTAATAAAAATAAATTAAATAATATTTATCTTCCAAAACATTAAATTTCATTTTACAAAGCTTGTGTAATATAATTTTTATAAAATGAATACCTTTAGATAGTGTGGGTAGTCTCTGCCTATATTCTGCTTTTAAAGTTGGAGATATTGTTTCATTTTTATTACCATATGAAGTAATAGGTGGTAAAGGAGGAAACTTGTTCTATAAATAAATAAATAGATATAATAAAATAAATTAAAATCAACATTTAAAATGAACATTTAAATATAAAATGATTTAGGTAAAACTATCTTTCTTACCAATAAAATGAAAAAATATTTATATATAAAAAACATATAAAAGTATAACATTTTTTTTTATACTGAATAACAATAAAATTTACTGAATACATAAATAAATGGATAAGTATTATCATTATCTAAGCTCATAACAGTAATACTTTGTTTCAAACCTACACAAGAAAGAAAAATATTAAGAAAATTAAGAACTCTTGTGTATGTTTAATTAATTTCTGCTTTGTTGATGGTGTTTATGAGCACATCAGATTTTGAATGAATTCACTTTTAATTTTCTTTCTTCTTTCTTTTATTCCATCCTTGTTTGTTTTTTTAAGGAAAGCATTTTGAAATAAATAGAAATTTATGTATAGCCAGAGATATTAATGCTTTCTTATAATACTGTGTATTTTGATATAATAGCATGTTAAACTGACTATGTTTCTAAAAGGTGCATGTATATTCTTTTGATTTTTTTTTTTTTTTTCCTTGAATATTTTCTTTTTTCGTAGTTTTTGTCTTATGTATTTTGAAGCGTAAATATTAATTTTTAGTGTTTTAATCACATTTTAATTGTATATATTTTTCTGATAGTTTTAAAAAATTTACAGATTTTCTTGTACTTTACCTATACCATATATTATCTTATGTATACTATATACATATATTTTAATATTTACACTATTATCAATAACAATGAAGAACATCGTTTTAGAGACATCCAATTTTTTGATCCTACGTTATTACTCTGCCCCCGACCATAAAAACATTTATAATAGTCACAAATGAAAACACACATATTTTTGTCTTCTTCTTTCTCTAGCTGAATTATTTTCCACTACTTGAGATGGACCAGTAGTTGGACTAAAAACTTTATCTTGCTTGACAGCTAATACCATTGTGTGACAACCACCACAAGACACCTAAAATATTATTATTTCTAATAAATATCAGCATAAAATAAAATTCATTATCAATAAAGCTTCTATTCAAAAAAAAAAAAAAAGAAAAATTTACTTGTTGAACTTGAAAAGCATTAAATCTTGAAACAAGAGTAGGCACAAACTGGTTTGAATTATCATCAACACCAAAAAGACCCAATTTCCCATGTCTTCCATTTCCACAAGTATATAGCTGCCCTCTATCTATATTTTTAAAGTAATTAACATAAATTGTTTCAAAAAAATTCTATAAAGCAAAATTAATTCTAATTTCAAAGATAAATTGTATATAAACAATTAAGCATTTGCATAAAATTATAAACATGATTCATAATAATAGAAAACTCTAATTCAAAACAAAAAACATTGAATGCAAAATTTATGTAAAAACTTTTTAAGAGCTTTAAGAAAAGTTTTATAAATGAAAAAACTGAAAAAAAGAATGAAAACATTTATATATAAAGTGTTTTATTTATTTTTCAAATGACATTATATATTATACATACATATTATTATTATTTTGGAATCCATGTGCTGGCAATGCTAACAGAATCAAAAAGTTATCAGAATTGTCAAACATAGTGAATTAAGGAAGGTGAATGCAAAAACGTTCATTGTTGACAAAGCAAAAAAGATAACTAATAGAGAATGTGATGGTTTCTACATGATCTGCATTTGTAATTCTACAGGCATTATTGTTAAATAAATATTTTTTATTACAGATTTGATTGATTATCTAACTGCTGTTTAAAAATAAATTTTGAATTTCATTACAAAAAATAATTTCCAAAATCTTCTAGAGTATCTGTAGAAATGAACCAATGGAATAATTTATGATTAGAATAAATACTTCCTTGAAAGTCACATGTTTTCAAGATCACGACAGCAGGTGTCATCCTCCAACTTTTATCATTGTTCAAGATTTTGATTACAAAAACAAAGATTTTTTACATTAAAATTATGGTTTATATAAACAATTTTATTTCATAATAAATTCATACAGTAGGTCCAACAGTGAATAAGAAATTTTGTTTGGTAATTTCTTCAGGGGGGCTTACAAGATGTTTTAAAGAAGGAAAAACCTTAAGAATAGACAAAAGATATTTTGTAAAAACAAGTAGTCATTATAGTAATACTCAAAATATCAAATAGTTGCAACAATGATACCACTTTTGGAGCACTAAATATATTTAGTCCACTTTTTATTTAGTCATCTTTTACCTGTTTCTGGACCTGAAAATGAAAATGAAAAAAACAACATTTCAGAAATTCAGAGAAAATCATTCAACTTGCAATAAGATGACTACTAGTATTTTCATATAGTGGGTTTGTAGAAAAGTTTTTTAACAATGTGAATGTGGAATGCTCCAACATTCACATGGAATAGAGTACTTTGAAAGCAGAAGTTTAGCTTAAATTGTGATCAGTTTTTTAATAGATAAATTATTACAAAATTATTCCAATAACTTTTTGATTCTGATAATATAAATTTATTATATATATACATGCTTTTTATAACTACCATTTACAAAGCCTTCACAAGCTAAAAAAAGAATAAAACAAGTTTCCTGAAAATAATCTCCAAATATCAGAAAATCTATGAGAAAATTATCCAATTTTTAACCATCCAATTAACCTAACATAGCTGAACCAAATTTCTTACTATTAAAACTTAATTTTCATAAATAATTTAAACTGATATTCTTGTCCTACTATAGAAAAGAGATACATTATTTTTTTTCAACAAACTATTAAACAATACATTTTTGAACTAAAATCAACAAATAAAACAAAATTTACCAGTCAGAAAAGCTGAGTGATTTTCTCCACAACTAACCCTAGCAACTTTCATGCTTTCAAGAAAAACAATTTGGTGAGGTGTAGAAACATCAAGAAGTCGAGAACCCAATCCTAACTGTCCATCGTAACCATTTCCAAAACTGTATGCTTTGCCATCAGCTAATGTAATAATAATAATAATACATTTAAATCACATTAGATTTTTTTGTTTTATTTTAAAAGTAAAGAACATTTATTTTCAAAGCTACTTTTATATTTAAGTTTCTTGCTTATAATTAAATGTGTTAAATGTTTACATGCAATCCATAGATTACACATTAAATATTCTTAAAAATTTTTGGTATAGATTATAGGCCATCTGCTTACAAACAGGAAGGTTCCTGAAGTGTTAATAAAAAATTAATTCCTGAAAAACAATGCCTATACATACTGCTATTCTAAAATAATACATTTAACTTGAATGTGTGAAAGGAATAATTATCTTTTTACACTGCAAGAATCTTTTAAAATGAAAAGACCATGCCACAATTATGGTGAAAAGTAGCTGTATTTTTAGATAAATAAGATGGGATTGATACTGTTTACTGATATGTGCAAGTGGATAAAAGGATCTGGAATGAAGTACTAACACGAAATATTTTCTTGCTTTGTTTTTTTATGGAATATGTTCACTAACAACTAAAAATTTTTTTTTATCATGTTTCTTAAATGTACACTAGTGGCCATTAAAATTGCTACACCAAGAAGGTGACATGCTACAGACGTGAAGTTTAAATGACAGGAAGAAGGTGCTGTGATATGCAAATGATTAGCTTTTCAGCGCATTCAGACAAAGTAAGTGCCAGTAGCGACATCTACAATGTGTTTAAATGAAGAAATTGTTCAGCCGGTTTCTCATACATAAATTGCATTTGAAACGTTGCTGCCTGGTGAAAAGTTGTTGTGATGCCTCGTGTAAGAAGCAGAAATACATACCAGAATGTTTCTGATATTGATAAAGGTCGAATTGTAGAGTAAAGAGTTTGCGTTAATCATTTCGCAGTATTGCTGCTCGCGTCGGTCGACATCCAATGACTGTTAGCAGAATATGGAATCGATGGGGCTCAGGACGCTACTATGGAACGCCGTGCTGGATCTCAACAGCCCCTATCACTAGCAGCTGAGAAGACGGGCATGCAGCCTGCATGGCCTTAATAGATTGTGCAGCCACGTCATGAGCCCTGAGTCAAAAATTGAGGGTCACTTGCAAGACAACAAGTGCCTGTACGAACAGTTCTACGACATTTGCAGCAGCATGAACTCTCAGCTCGGAGACCATGGCTGCGGCTACCCTTTGGCACTGCATCTCAGACAGGAGCGTCTTCAATTGTGTGATCCATGACAAACCTGAGTGCACGAATAGTGAGACATAATTTTTTCAGATGAATCCAGGTTCTGTTTACAGCCTCAATTGGCAGCACATTGATGCCGTGTCCCGTGCATGTGTGCATGGAGGTGTTAAAAGGAAAAAAAATTAATAATGAATTAAAGTGATTTAAAATGTAAACTATATATATAGTTTACATTTTACAGCACTTTGTTTCATTTCTTAAGACTTAGAATTATTTTTAAATGTAACATTTATTCTTAATAATCTCATATGTTCAAATTAAAAATTTCGAATACACAAAATATTCCTACATTATTAAATAGACAATATACTGGAAATTGTGGAAAAATACAATTACAGCATTATTATTTATGAAAGTATTGAATAAAAGATACTGCATGAATTCATAATACAAAGGATTAGCAAATTGAATATAGGGAAATTTATTTACAAAAAATTTGTCATTGGACTTGAAACAATAGAAATTGACTCACATGTAAGAACTATAGTATGATTTCCACCACATGAAACCCAAATAACTTTTCTATCAAAAGCTGGAACACAATGAACACTTAAAGGACTTTTTTTGAGAGCATGTTCAGGGAGTCCTAATTTTCCTGATTCTCCTTCTCCACAAGTGTACAATTTTCCATCAACTAAATTAGATGAAAGATACATATAATATTTTACATATTGCATGCACATAATTTGCAATAGTAAATTTAAATTTATAAAAATACAAAGAATTTCCACATTATACAGCTTTTTGGTTCAAAATAATAATGAATGTAATGAAACACAAGTCTTTTACTAATAGTTTCAGTAAAACAGGGAAATAGTATTACTTTACAAAAGCATTCTCTAAAGAAAATTGGTCCACATTTATAACATAAGAGACAAGAAACCGTTTTAATTGCAATTATACAAAAATAGTTTTGGGTCATCAAAATGTATATTTTTCTTTTTGTTTAGTAATTAATGTTAAATTATTAAAATTTTATGAGATACTCAAGGAATTTTTTTTTTTTAAATGGTAGCTAAATGATTTAACATGCTTGTAGAAATTATCATCTTCCAAAATTGTTTATTATGAATTTTCATACTTATTAGCACTAAAATTAAGTGTAAGTATATTTGAAAAAAATATTAAGATCAAAACTTCGACAGCCTTCTTTTCTGCTTAGACATAACGATCTGAAATATGACACAATGATTAATTAACAATGTTCCGATTATCATTCTAATATTTATAACATCATTAAAATCTCAGACCAAGTAAAATTTCTTTTATTATTAATGAATTAGGGGGCTGATGTCTGAGTGGCTAGCACTCTGGTGCTCGGTGCCACAGGTTTCGACAGGACCAACAGGTTCCACAGGTTTCCAACAGGATTTGAAAAAAGGCGTGTTGGTGCCATGGACTTTGCTGTGATTCAGACTCCACTATTAACAGTAAGTCCCAGTCTAATATGGCTGCAGAGTGTTGGGCGTGGGGTTGACAACCCTATCCCTACCCCTTAAAAGAAAACATCCTCATTTCGAAATCTACCAGTAGGAAAGCAGCCATGGTTCAACATGGGGCTGTTGAGCCACTGACGATGATTAATGAATTAGGACTTTTTTTTAGTAAAATTACATTGAAATTGAAGTTCTTCACAAATAAAAATTGATAAATAATAAATCTTTAATTTACTTGCCTGTAACAAAAGCTGAATGGTAATAACCAGCAGATATGCACAGAATATTACAATCTAAATTTAATTCGGTGGGAATTAAAATATGCCCTTCTTCAGGGCCAATTTGACCTTCAGAGCCACTTCCCCAGACATAAACTGTGCCTTTATCTAGAAATAAATAAAATGCATTTTATCATACTGAACAATTATTTCAAATACAGTATATAAGTAACACCTTGATTTTGGTGAAAAGTGGTTATTGTACAAAGATTGACTTTAGAAGGAAATAAAAATGAAATTAACAGATACTCTCAAAATTAATTAAAATAGTATAAATATTATTATTTTTTGCTTTTTAAATCATGCTTTTTTGTAATAAATAAAGAAATAAATTTTAATAGTTTAATTAGAATAAATTAATTTAAACATTAAAAAAAGGCAATTTGTTCACTTATTAAAAAAATCATCAGGTTTTTATTTTTATTTTTTTTATTATTTATTTATTTTTTTTTTACAAAAGATTATTTGTTCTTTATGTAATGTTAGTACCATAGAGGATTAGTTACATATAACGTTAGTCCTTAGAGAAGTTATTTTTAATGAATAGCCATTCAGTTAATGAATAAACCACATTTAGAAATACATGTGTTTAGATTAATGAACTTATTATTAATGTCTTTCAGCAAAACGATATTTTGACAAAAAAAAATAGTTCTCAGATTATAACATAATATTTAGAAGTAAAAAAATATCTTAAATTATCTATGAAGTTAAAAAGTTAAATAAAAATTAAGAACAAAATTCTGCATTAAAAATTTGGCAAAAATTGAACAAAATTCTGTTTCAAATTTAAATTTTTAGACTAAAAACACTACACATCCTTTTAAAATAAAAACTAAACTGCAAAAAAAAAAATTCTACAAAAATGTCATAATTTTTAACCTACTTTAATGGGTTCATCCTATGCAGCCAATAAAGAAAAAAATTATTTTTTTAAGATTTGTACAATCATACAACATAATAGCAAAGCATTTTCATACACACACAAAAATGCAGCAGCTATACAATATTCTCAGCAGCAGAATAAATGAAAGCTCTAACATTTCTAAACAAATACTATTACTATGAAAAAGGGTATTTAACGTAAAAATAGTATTCTTAATAGATTTAAATATAATTTGTAAATTCTAATAACTTAAATACAGAGATACATAAATAAGGAAGAAAAATGACAAAAATATATTGTAATGTAATTTAAAAATTTTGACCAAGACACTAAAAAAAAACATTCAATTTTGCAATAAAATAGCTAACTGAATAATTTTTAGCACAAATAAATTTATTTTATATACTAAATTAAAATTAGATCAATAATTTTTTTTTATTAAAAAGACAATAAAAATAAATATGAAATTTCATAAATTAATAATATATCAACACTAAAAAAAGTTATTTAAATAGAAAACATACAGATTGAAAAATTAATTATTCATACAAACTAAATATATAATTCTACATTTAAGAAACAATTATTCTGGCTATATCAAATCCCTTTTTTTTTTCTGAATAAATTACAGAAATAGATATATTACTTATGTTATTACAGCTGAAAAATTACAATATATTATCTATTTTATATGTTATTATATAATGAAGGAAGAAAAAAAAACATATTCAAATATATAACATGATAAATAATATTATTCAAATTTATAATAAACATACAATCATAAATTAAAATAAAATTTAAGATTTAAAATTAGAGTAGTAAGAATTTAAAAAATCTCATCTCAATTGTTGATAGTATCATTAAAAAACTATTACCAGTTAAAGCTAAAGAATGATCTGCTCCTCCACTTAACATTTTTATAGTAACTCCTTCCAAGCCTTGTACTCTGACAGGAGACAAATGAACAGGTTGTTCATCTGCTGATCCCAATTGTCCTTCACTGTTGGATCCAAAACTATAAACATGCCCTCCAGCTGAAAATGCATAAGCAATTAAATAAAAAAAAAATCAAGCTAACATTTTTGTTCAACAATAAAATCACTTTAAAACAATTTTACACACAAAATAAATTCTTTTTGGTAACAAACAACTTAACTACTATGAATAACACTGCCTCAAAGATAGGTGTGAGGCCCGATGGCCAAATGGCTAGAGCTCTGGCCTTTGGTACCATAGGCTTCAAGTTCTAATTCTGGAGGTGGAATGGATGTTTGTTTGTGGTTTGGAATCCACATTAAACTGTAGGTCCCAATCTAATTAGCCCAAAGTGTGCACAAAATGACAGTAGAGTAACAAAACAAACCAATCGAACTTCTTGGAGATACAGAGAATAATGGCACCCATTTGTATTATATGAACGGGAAAACCAGTAAAATTTAATGCAGCCAACTAGATCATTAATGATCAATTGGAAACCCAAGCCTTGAAGTACTTCAACCCTTGTTTGGTGCCGAGTTCAATTCTAAAAATTTTAACTCTATAATTATAACATATATATTAGTTTTTAGTTGAATATTTGAATAGTTTACAGCATTCTGCAATTGATTATTTGCATTCTTACTGAAATGAATAGTTTAAACCATTTACTGTGCTCCAAGGAAATAAATTGATATAAGGAAATGGAATGGAGATTATTAATGATGTTAAGAAAATAGTGAAACATTCACCCTTCTATTTCCTATCATTTATATTCTTAAATCACAAAAAGCAATTTAGACTATATAATAATGGTAAATGTTTTAATATTTTCTTGATATTATCAATGGTGCAATCTAAAACTTAAATGTTTAAAACGTTATGTGTTTAATGTTTTTTAAAGGTTTAAAAATAGTTATTTTTCTAAGGGTGAGAGGAAAGCAATACACTATAGAAAATCTCTTGAAAACAACTGTGGATTTTTAACTTGCTAGTGTTCTATAAATTAAATTACTCCTTGAGATATTAAATTGTGAATCAGTTTATATTTTAAATGCAACTAATTAAGTGATACAAAAATATAACTGTATGTTTGTCCTTTCAAGAGCTATTATTAAAAAGTTTGTTATATATACTAAATAAAATAAATCATTCTTATATAAATAAACTTATTTTCTTTCAGCTCATACAAACTTGCAGCATTAATAAGAAATGTTAAACAAATCATAATTCTCATCTAAAATATTTTGAAAGTATAATTTTTAAATGAAGAATTCATGGTGTTTTTATATTATTAATTATCTTTCTAAAAAAAAAGAAAATTAAAGTAAATCCTGCAACAAAAAACCATGAAATAAGAAAAAAAAAATCACAGATAAGGAAATGAATTATGTACTTTTAAAGAAAATTTCAATTTAATTTATTCATTGCATTAAAATAAGAATATATTATTAATTTATAATATCAAAAAAATGATACAAATTTAGTTTTAATTTATAATATAAAAAATTAATATAAATGAAAACATACCTAGTTACCACCAGAGTATGAGAAATAAAAAAAACGTCCACATGCTACAACAGTAACTCTTTCTCCTTTTAATGCTAGAATTAAATTAAAATTATAAAATAATCATTCAGACAATAATAATAGTTATTAATAAAACTGATACATCAACAACAAACTGATATGTCAACAACAGAATTAATGATACATACCATCATTATTAAATGCTCTTTATAAAAATATTTTACTTATAATTTTGAAGAATTATATTACAAATAAAAATAATTATGAAAATATTAAGTAGCTAGTATATATAACACAAATTATTTAATTTATAAAATAGAATATTCAAATTATTCTTTTTTTATTTATTTATTTATTTTGATTAGGTATCAAAAAATAATGAATTGAAAAATAATAATAATTAGATATCTCAATGTTAAAGTTTTTAAAGTAATAAGAAATATAAAAAATATATATGACATCTAATACAGACAAAACATTTAACTTTATATATCTGTTAACCAGCATACCTTTAACAAAAGAAGGTTTCATAATTGTCTTGGTATGGCCATGACCAAGCTGGCCCCACTCATTGCTACCAAAAGTAAACAAACGACCAGAAGCTAAAAAAAAAAATAATACTTGAAAAATCTATATAAAAAATAATTTCACATATTGAGTAAAATTCAACGCATTAATAAAAGAAACAAAACCTAAAAAGAATATGTTATCTACAGATTAACATCCTTCCTAATAGGTAGAAAAAGTATATATTTTTTGCAGCAAACAAAATAAGCGTATACATGCTTAGTAATACAGAAGGTCTATCAATAAAGTATTGGGTCTGGCTCTAAAAAAAAAATATATTATTTACAATTTATGGAAAATCTATTATTTGTCTTTTTCAATGTATTCCACATTTCTGACCCATTCTAATTTTTCCACTGGCCAAAAGTGTATTGCAATGCATTTTTGATAACTGTTTTTAATACATTTTTTTTTTTAACAGTCTCCAATGATTTAAGACAAGTTTCTTTAAGCCCAAATTTCATTTTTTGGAAAAGGAAAGAGTCACAGGATGGTAAAAATCAGGGGAATATGAGGATGTTTCAGAGTTAATCAGTTTCTCAACCAAAAGCTATTCTATGAAGATTGCTGTGTATGAAGGAACATTTTCTTGATACAGAAAGAAACCATTTTGCTGATATGATTTTTTTTTTTTCTAGCATTTGCTTTAAGCTAAATCAAAACTTCTTTGTAATAAACCTGGTTCATTGTCTTGCATTTTAGTACTTATTTTCCCCAAATGATACTCTTGATATCCAAAACTGCAATCAGTATTGCCTGAAATTTTGATTTGCTCTGACAAGTTTTTCAATCTTTTGGGTAGAAGTTTTGGTTTTTTTTTTTTTTATGTATGGATTGCCTTTTTGTTTATTGGTTGTTGCTTTCAAAAGGAGCTACAAACATGTTTAAAAAATAAGAATTTTATGTGAAAAATTTCTTTCCTGTACTATTTTATCCTACAGATGAATGAAAATTTAAATTTCAAATAAACATATAATGCATTTTGCAAAATTTTTCATACAATTTTCTTAAAAACTTTAAAAACATATGAATTTATTAAAACAAGTTATATTAAGAATGCTTAGCATTTAAAATGGTCACAGCAATATTGATATAACAATATTACACTATCAGATTTTCACACAATATTCCTAGTTTTATGAAGCAATATCTTTAAAACACTATAAAAAAGATAAAATTCCAAAACTATTATAAAACAAAAAGCATTCCACAATCTATAATGAAAAACTTTTAAAAAGACGTTCCTTGGGCATCGATTCATAGCCATTGTCATATTTAATTCATATCTATAATTTCATTTGAGGCCTTTTTTTATCCACTAGCACAAACCTATGTTTAATGTGTAGTAATTTTTGAAAAGCCTGACACCTATCATGACATAACTGTTATGCTACTTTGTTTATATTAAGAAGATTGTTTATTTTTTTCACACAGTTAATTTTCAATGGCAGAAAAACATTTTTAATAAACAATTTTATAGAACTTTTATGAAATTTTGGGGAAGAAGAAGTTATAGATTGTATGCTGTGGCCTATAATCCATAAATTTTGAACAATTTAAAAATAAAGCAGACAATTGGTGAACTTAAATAGAGTAAGTCACTGAATTGACTTACTCTGCAAAACTCAAGGTTTTCATATCCAAAAATTCAAGGTTTTTAGCATATAAAGAGCAGATTATAAGTAGGAAAAGTATGGTACTAATATAAAAAAAAAATTAGAAGATAAAGGGAAGTTTAGTTAATTTTACCAGTTAAAATAGCAGTATGCTCATCTCCACAGGAAATTTGCAGAATTGGATCATCTTTTATCCAAAATTTCCCAGCCACATTGTCAGCAAAACGACTTCTACCAAAAGTAAATGCTGCTCCCCAATCTTTTGAAGTGAAAAAAATTAACATTGAAAAGTAATAATTGTAACAGATCTCATAACAATATTATAAAAAAATATTTATAAATTATTTTAAAAAATAAGAAGTCAAATTTATTTTTTCATTCAAATATCAATTTTATATTCTAATTGGACATATTTAATTAAAATTTGATAATAATACAAATTTATAAATAAAAGAAATTAATCATATCTCAATTCAAACATCCATGTTTACAATACGATTAATTTCTTTTATTAAATTAAATTTACTAATGAATAATATAGTCTGGAACAAATAGTATTGTAATCACTATTTGTGTATTAACCTCATCCTCTACTATTTTGTCATAACAGTTCAAAAATGAGAAATTGCTTTATTGCTAAGATTTCTTGAAACTAGCAACATAATTTACCATAGTGTTTTGGAAATATATTAATATTTTTAAATCAAATATTTCTTGCTTATTTAATGATTTAGTAGATTTTACTTATTTCCCCATTCATATATTTAAGTAGCCAGAATTTTTTTATCTATTTTGTGTACAAGCATATTTGTTGCTTCAATCAGATTTTTCAGTTAATAACAAAGAGAAATGTCATTTAATTGCCTTCAGCTGAAAAGCATTAAAACATAAATACCCAGTAAAAATAAAATTTCCATATAAAAATCGATAAAGTTTTAAAAAATTCTTTTAAAAATTATGTTAAGCATATTTGGATAAGTTGTTTATTTATTTTTTTTTTTAATTTAAGTTGTTTAAAAGGATCATTTTATTATTTAAAAAAAAACACTTTCTTGTATCCTATTAATACTTAATTGTTTTAAAAGTTTAAAATTAATTAACATATTAATATTTACAACCTGAATACAAAAAGCTACTAAAAAAAAATGTCCACCTTTCATAATACTTTTTAGTTCAATTTTAATATTCTTCCTTTAATAATAATATTATGGTTATTGATTGCATTACTTTTTTCCTTCTAAGCAAAATTAAATGATTGAAAACTCAAGAAGTAAAGAGAATATACAATATAAATTTGAAAAGTCGGTACTTCAAAAAGCAAGACCTATTAATAATACTGCAAAGCAAACCTGTTACATAGAACTTTTTTGAAATATTAAAAACGCAAAAAATATTTTATCCTTTAAAATAATCAGAAATTCTCTCCCCCAATTTTTTGTAATATACAATTAAATAATTAAATGTCATAAAAACATGTATAATTGTATATAATGTTATTTCTGATAATAAAATAACTCTTTGAAATTGCTAATTCACATACTATATGCTTTCATCAACATTTGAAATTTCACTAATATTTACAGAAATAAAATTTAAATGTGTGGTTTTTAAAAATGTTTAAAATAAATTATTTCATTTTTTTTTTTACCAAAAATAATTGTATTTTTAATTAGTAGACCAAAAAATAAAAAAAATTAATTAATTCTTATTTATTTGGTGGGAACTTCAACTCATGCTCATTTCACTTTCCAATAGCTGTAGTTTTCATTAAACAAGCCTTAAATAATGATTTTTGTTGTTTAAATCTCTAACAAATGATACTGATGAATTGTTACTTTATCTTGAAATCCATTTGACATCTGAATAATTTTAGAAATACATTTAATATAATCTATAAAAATGTTAATCATCAGTTATTGGAAAAAATCAAAATCAAATCAATAAATATTTCAAAATTGAGCAGCCAAACAGCTAAATCATCTGCATTTGTATCTTTAATTTATAGCTGAACACATAGATTTTTAAAATTACTATAATACAGGCCATAACTACCAACTTTTGAAGCGCTTGCTTGACATGAAAATTTTTCAATGGTTTTACTTCATAAAATAACTGAGAATTGGCTTCAGTTCATTTTCTGAGTATGAAGTAGAAAAAAATGGTTGAAAAATCTCATCAAAAAATATTTCATTTTAACATAGAAATAAATAAAAATTTATACTGAATAAATGAATAATACTGATCAAACAATTCAGATTCAGATTCTGGACATATTCTTCATAGTTTAATGATTCACAATTAACATTCTTAATTATTTATTGTTTAATTTTTTTATTAAAATTGCTTAATTCATTAAATATATCTATTATATTTTTAAAATTAATTTTTATTAATTTATTAATTTACTTCTGAAATTTTTAAGTCTTTTAATACATTTAAAAATTTTATAAATGGGTAAACTGATTAAATCCAACTAGCAAAGTTATCAGCATTTCATTCATACATATTAGACGAAATTTCTTATGATATTTTGAGTCCTGTTAAATTTGTTTAAATATTTTAGTACTAAGATGTTTGAGCAATATGGTCTCATGGACCTGGTCTAGGTGTCTTGACCAGGGGGACATGAAGCAACAACAGTAGTAAAATAACACACTCATTGTGAATTAAATTACACATTCTTGTAAAGTAAAGGCATGCATCAGTTATAATTTGTAATTTTTGTATCATTTTTTGTAAAAAATTTGATCAAAAACCAAAAGATATTTCATACAAATTTTGTTTTTATGTATCAAATATAAAATTGTGATTTATTTATATATTATTTAATATTAAACCATGAAACAAGATGCATCTTATAAATAGCTTTTAAGGTGCGGTATTTATTATCTTCCGAGAACGTCATACTTTAATTAAAAGGGTATTAACATTTTAAAGAAATGATATAAGATTTTTTTAACACATGATTTGACAGAATTGTTTTTTTTTCCTGAAATTTTAGGGCGTTTTCAAAACGACGAAAATTTAGAATAGTGATAGGCTTATGACAAAAAAAAAAAATGATAATCTTTGAATTTATGCTTTGCATAAAAAATGTTTTAAATCCACGTTCTGTATACTTTTTAAATGCTGTTAAACAGAAAATCAATTTCACAACACATGCAATTGTTTGTTTACCTGGAACATCGCTGTCAACATCTGCCGCCATAGTAACAGCGATAACGATTCTATTTTAGTAAAGCTTTGTGGTATAATGAAATTTTTTATTTGAGGTAATTAAAAAGTTTTAAAGCCTGTATAAAATATTTTTATCAAAAATTTTATGGAATATTATTTGGATGAAATCTTATAAATCATGAAATAAATTTAATAAAAATAACCAGGAACATTATTTGCTTCATTTATTGCTGTTCTTAATTGATGCTTTTTTTTTTTTACTATTTGCTGAATGGCAATAATGAATAAGCATGTGGATTTGTTATTGTTTGGTGATAGTTCCGGTTGGTTTTAAAAATTAGAAACTTCTCTTTTTTAATAAATTTTTTTAATGATTAAAAAAGAAATTTTTCTAAAATGAACCATAACAATGAAACAACAGACAAACCAAAAAGTACTAAGCTTTTAGGTATGCACATTTTTTAAATTTAATTTAAAATAAATAAATAAAGTTGCTACAGAACGATAAAATGCACAGTATGGATTAAAGAAAATTTTAAAAGATTACATTAACATTAAATAAAGTGTGTGCATTTTGCTTAAATATTTATGTATTCTTTTTTTGCAATTCATTTTGCGCTATAAATACAAATAAGATTTGCTGTCAGATATGTCGAAAAAAAATGCTTAGTTACAATGGAAGTCGTTTGCGTCTGTTATACTAATTAATATAAATTTTATTGGTGCTGAACCATCACTAATACCATCAATAATAATAACAACCCCGCTTTAATTACTGATGATATGTGAGATTATAGAAATGACATTTAAAAATATATTATTGTCAATGACATTTAAGATTAAGTATGATTCTTTATAATTAATCAGATTAAATTTTTATATTAATTATAACAATTTAAATTAATTATCTTTGATATTTTTATTTGTTTCGAACTCAATTGCCAAATTCAAGTTGCTTTTTAACAAAACTTTCTCAAAGCCATCTCTTGTTTATTTATCAACCTATATTTTTTATGGCTTTTAAAGGCCTATTTGTAGTAATTATTTAAAAATTCTTTCTTTAGCAAATTTTTTTGAAAAGTCCTGGTTTAAAGACTTATTGTTAAAACAACTAGCATTTTACATAACATCAACCTCCTTACATAACACAGAGATTTCATAATATATATCAAATTGAAATTTTTATAAATTAGGTTTTTTTTTAAAAAATTTTTGTAGCAAATACATTATTTAATATTTATTTCTATTAAAATTCAAATATTAACTTTTTTCCCATGAATTTATTAGTGTGAATCTGGTATTGAATATACTGTATATAGAATATATGTAGTGCTAAATATATTATATGAAATTGAAATTTTTATTTAAATTTTTTTTTTTTTTTTTAAACATTAAGGATTTATGTGAATTATAAATCATTTATGTTATTTTAGACAACTAAAAATAATGATTAAAATATTGTTTTCCCAAAGCTAATTACCCATCCCCATGTCAAATTTAAAGGATGAGTTTCTTGTTTAAATCTTTTTCTTTATTTTGTACTCAGAATGTTTTTACAAACCACTGTAAATTGGTATTTTATTAAATAAATAAATAAATTGAGAAATAAAATACTGACTTAAAATGCTTTGTAATTTTTTTTTAGTTTAGTAAATAAATATAACAAAGCAAGATAAATATCTTGATTTATTATTTTTAATATTATTACTTAAATAAATGTAAATCTTTTTTCAGAAACATCATTTTTGTTGAGTGTGACTGGCATGTCAATAATTGGAGGGTTTGGAATGGCATTAGCAATGGCCAAAAAGAAAGATCCTGTATACTTTTTTTTAAAGTAAAAATTTTATTGAATTAAATGTTGTGCATTATCTTAATATAGTTTAAAGTTTATGGTTTTCTTTAATGAATGGGTAATTGACTGAATGTTCCTATAGAGGTACTAGAGAAGGAAATGATAAAAATCCTGCCCTGAGGTCTACCGTGTATAAGAATAACTAATTTGCTTCTGTATTATATGCACTCAAGAGCCTAAACATTATGACCACCTGTCAATAACGAGGTTGGCCCACCTTTGACTTAAAACAGCTTCAACCCGCCTTGGCATGGATGCCAAAGTCCTAGGTAGATGGCAGGAGACAGATTGTACCAGATGTTTAAGCATTCTGCATTAAGCATTTTACGGTCACGCAAATCCGAGAATTCTTTTGGTAGTCTCATTTTTGAGCTGCAGTCCCAGGACATCCCAAATGTGTTCTATCGGATTGAGATCAGTTGGCGATGACGCTTGGTCAGCAAAGGTATATGAGTGGGACGTTTTGCTGCATAGCCCCATATCCAACAGTGTCCGCTGAACAGTGTGCTCCGACATTATTCTACTTTGCATTGTATTGGGCTGTCAGCTGAGCCACTATCTGGCTCCGGTTTTGCTTCACCATGGGTAATTGAAACAGTCTCACTACGACCTTTTTCTTTGATAGCGTGTGGACGTCCAACACCATGTCTGCTGGTTTCACCGTCATTCATCCACTTTGCATAAGTACTAACAACTGTAGATTGCGAACAACCCACGAGTCCTGCAGTTTCGGAAATACTTGTTAAACCATCGAGCCATTACAATCTACCCTCTATCAAAGTCGCTTAGATCAGCAGCCTTTCACATCACACACAGAAGTAAGTGAAAGAATGATTCTTCAGACTCTCCAGCAGCAGTTAAATACCACTTCCACCTGATCACGTGCCTTCCACGTCATCCAGGTGAGTTCATTGCAAAAATGTAGGGGTGGTCATAATGTTTTGGCTCTTGAGTGTAAATAAAATCTTACAAATACTCAAGTAGTCAACCTGATGTTAGTGCAACATATTGACAAAATGCATGTGTCTGCCACTTAAAATGACCGTTAAAAGGATTGGAAATATCGACACATCGTTTGAAAAGCTGCAATAAAATTTCTACTTATGCTCTAACTAATAAAACAATGATTGGCCATGAAGTGTATTTTAAACTTTATTATAAGTAAAATGTTATTCAAAAATATTTGAAATAATAATCTGGGAAAATAGAAATAAGAAAATCAGATATTTATTCATTAAAAGTTATTCTCCTAAGACAAGTAATTGATTATATTGATGGATGTAGAAATTACTATCTTTTTTTTTTTTTTTTTTTTCGTGGAAAACATTTTAAATTCAATTTTTATATTATATTGCATAGTTAATTTTATAGTTAATATGTACAATTTTAGGGAATGATGCCTACTAAAGAACTTCCTGAAAGTGGTGGTGCACTAGCTATGAGGGCTCTCGGCTGGGGTACATTTTATGCCGTATCAGGGTTCAGTGTTTTCTGCTTTGGAGTTTGGAAAATGATGGGTGTAAGGATGTAAGTATTAATGCATTATTTATCATCTCTGTTTAGTTGAATTTTGAATTAATTTTTCTTTGCAAAAGTTCATAAGAAAAAAAAAACATTCCATTTGTATTACACATGATATAATCTTAGAAATACTCAATTAGTCAGGTTAATGTTAGTGCAGCATATTATCAAAGTGCATGTGTACACTTAAAGTAACCCTTCAAACATTTTTTTTTTTTTTTTTTAGTTTGTATTTAAAGTTTATGAAATTGATATTTAATTTGTTGTGCGAATTAAAAAAAAAATATGTACTTTTGGAACTACATAAATAAAATTCTAAATTATCATTGTTAAAATTTAAGCCCACAATAGAATTGAGATAAAATTTTCAGTCTACACTTTTAGTTTATCATGTATTTTCTATAAATCCCAACAATATTATACATCTATCCAAAATTATAGTTTGGTTATTTTTATAACAATTAAATTTATGGACATTATTCAGAAACATTTGACATTTTTTAAAATAACTTTCTAATGATTGTTACTTTTTTTTATGCAGAAATTGTGTTCTACAATCAGCAATAAGCATAAAGAATAAGTTTAAAGTAGCAATAATATTAAAAGATTACTGATATATGCATCTTGTTGCATATTATTTTCTGTCAATCGAACTTCTCATTTAAAAGTTACAAGAAAGAAGTGCAAAAAACATTTTTAAATAAATGATATGTATGTTTATTATTAATTTTATATATTGTATTATAGAAAATTTTATTTAAAATAGTCTAAAATAATTCATGAAAATGTTTCTTTTAATTTTTCCTTTCATCTAGAATGAAAAATATAAAGCTTTTTAATTATGTTTTGTTCTTAAAATAGCTTCAAGAGTTTCGTTTGAAAGTTGGAAATTTTCTTCCAAATATTCCAAAATCAGAAAATCCTGGTAGATCCGATTTCAAAAGTGTGCGTGAACTTATGAATTATCTAGTAGAAGAGAGTGAAAAAGGAAAGAAAAGTTGATACTTGTCTTTGTACATAGTGTTTATTCTTGTAGTGATATATTGTTTGACAACAATTTTACATGGCATACATCTTTTGTCTTTTTAGTAGAATATTGTGTGTTATAAAAAAAAGTTTTCTTTGTTGTTTTGTTATTTGTTTACCTTTACAAAAAGAAAGATAATAAAATTTATAAGATAGTTTTTACATAGGCGTAATTTCTTGCCTATAATTTGTGGATTGCATGTTAAAAGAATTTCTTATTGTGGATTATAAAGTTGCTGCATACATTCTGAGAATTTCTCTTTCCACAGAAGTTTTATTAAAATTTGTTCCAAAATAAGTGTACTTAAAAATTCTTTCTCCCATCCTCAAAGATAGATATTAAACTCAAGTGTGAAAGAGAAATAAAATGAGAAACTTTTAGACTCTGCAGATAATAAAAATTAATCATACTTTTACATAATTACTTGAAATGCATTGCATGCTAATGTGTGCGAGTAAAAAATATGAAGTTATGACTGAAAATAAGATGATTGAAATATAGTCAGATATAAGTCATTTTTCAAAAAGTACCATAAGGAAAAATACTTTATGAAAGAGGTATAAAAATTACCACTTGAAAAATCAGTGAACGATATTTATTTAATGCATTCTTTAAGGTAAAAGTATGTTTAAATAAGAATGATCCAGATGGAAATGAATTAAACTTAGTTTCAAAAATATGATTACTGTAATTTGTGTACAAGCTTTACAAAAAATACTTGAAATGCTATAAATGCTGATGTGTGCAAGTAGAAAGTCACGACTAAAGATAAAACTATGGATATTAAGTCATATAAGGAGTAAATCATTTTTTGAAAGTTTAAATTAATAAAAAGTACCATATTGAAAAATGGAAGAAGTATAAAAAAATCATCAAAAGATGTTTAATGCATTCTTCATTGAATAATTAAATATGTTTAGTTTATAATGAGAATGGGAAATGGAAATAAATAAAAATGATTTTTAAAAACATATGTTATGACAGTTCTTAAGTGTTATTAAAATTGTATTACATATTATTTCAATTTAACTTATGTTAATATCGCATGTAAAAATAAAAAATTATGATTTTAAAACATTTTTAAACTAATGATATACATACTAATTATTAATGTTTTATAATGCATTCTAAAACATTTTGTTTAAGAGGATCTAAAACAGTTTATAAAAATGTTTCTTTTGATTTTTCTTTCCATTTGGAATGAAATAATTTTTAATTATCTTTTGTTCTTCAAATCGCCTTAAGAATTTTGTTTGAAATTATAGTTCAAAAATGTCATTGACATTGGGGTAAATTATATTACTTAGTGTTATTTCAATTTAACTGATGTTAATATCTTCATTGAAAATAAAAATTATGATTTTAAATCGTCGAGTAAAAATTGTAAAGTAACAACGTAATGAATAATTATAAACAAATTTTGAAAAAAAACCCCTTTTTTTTTGTGGTATATTTACAGAATATAAGTATTCAAATTTAATGCTTTTTTTTTTTTTTTAAATTGAATCTGTATTCGCATTGCATCAATAACAAATATTGTCCATTTAAATGCCTTAAGTAATTAAATACTTTTATATGTTATTCGCACAGTGAGAGCTGAACTCATCCTTAATTGTATCAGATAATTTAAACAAAATTTTTAAATGTTTTTGTTCACAGCTATTTTTAATAGTTTTAAAGAATTAAAATTAATAATGATTTGAAATATTTTGCATGATTATTACAAGCTGCAATAGCCCTGTTACATATCTGTGCATTGAATGAAAGATTTAAGACATGTGTTTGGGTAATGACAGCCCATGCTGCTGTCATAACACCGAAAGTTCGTTGGTCGATAACCAACAAGATATGTTTGAAGGACGACAAATATGGCAAACGAATAAATTGGCGAACAAAAAAAACAGAGGATTTACTCTCATAATTTCCACAGAGCGCCTCAATGGCAAATTTCGAACCTGACGCCATGACAACCGTAGTGCATCAATCATAGAATTTTTTTTTCTCTCTATCTTCTGCTTATCATCTTTTGCCACAACGACTATCGTGTTTCATTCGTTCGGTGGTTCTATTTTTCTTGTTAGCCGCAGCTTTCTGGTGGTCCGAGAAGCATTGATCAATCCATTCAAACATTTATGGAATCTTCATTTATTTACAAAGATATACAGGGTTGATGGTAACAACTCAAAGGCAAAAGCTAAACTGGAAGACAAAAGCTCGTCTCCATGGCGACAGCGCAACTCTGAATAGGTTCCAGCCGGTTTTTATAAAACTACCACGAGACGCTGGGTGGCGCGAGCTAAAGCATACAAATTCCAACAGCATCACAGGTATTTCAACTCTAATAGGAGATTGAGGAGAGATTCGATTGCTGTGTTCTTATCCATTCTCGCTAACCAAGCTTTGTTACAAATTGTGTTTTATTTATTCTGAAAATTTGCTTAAAAAAATCTTTCTCTCATACCATCATTTTTTTTTTTTTTTCAAATCTAGCAATCGCAGAATACAGTAAACATAAGGACAACAACATTCAGAATAAGGGTTTGAGAGGCATTGAAGCAGAGAGAGTTACGGAGTAATTTAGCTTATCTTGCCTCCAACTTTGTAATAGGAGGCAGTGTTAACATATAACCAAAATCAAGAATGAACTCTGTTTTTTTTTCATCTGTGGCACTGATGATGGAAAAAGTGAAACTGGTTGGTTATTGAAGAATCTTTTAACGTTTCGTGCTAACTGCAGCCTCGGATTGACCTGTTGAAAACTGTTAAATGTATAGGCTGTGTAACTGTAAAGGGGCAACTCAGCTTTTAGCGCGATATTATAACCATTTGGGGATTGTACCATAACGCTTTTTGGGTAAGGGATTGATATGGCGTTGAATAATTAAAAAGATGTATTGCATGTTGCCGTGGTATTTGCTGTATTCATTACGTCCATCGCAATATTATAGACAGAATCGAGATTTGTTTGAAAAAAATGATGTGACGTTCATTTACTTATTTATTGAGTTCTTGCACAATTTAAAAATCGTGCGATGTAAACCCGCAGAAATAATAATAACCTTCCCAATGCAGCTGATAATTGTTATGTTGCATACCGTGTAATAACTATGCGCACAATATGCCTATCATTTCGTTAATTAGTTTGACGAATCGGGAATGAAGCTTATGTTTCTCTTATCTGTGGGATTGATGATAAGAAGGGAAACAGGTTGTTATTGAAGATAAAAGATTACAACAAGCTCCAATACTTCAGAGACGTGACGGTGACTGATTGTTCACCACATAAACAAACTCTCACACTGATCAGTTCGTCATTTCTACAACTACTGATTTTATATTCTCATGTAGCTTTATTTCGTTCAACAGAAGTGCCGATTTTTTAGAAGATTAATCCGATCGACATGCCACAATTCTTCATTCGTCAATTTCAAATACGTTCTCCTATTGTCGTTATTTTCTCCGGTGATTCGTAATTAAGCTTTCTAAGCAAAATAACACACAATTTTAGTCCTTAGAATCGAACTTACCTTCAAATTTTATGTATTATTTACAAATGTTATTGGAGCTCCTAATAGAGCATATATGCAGTAGTACTGATCCTTTGTATGATTTATGCATCGAAAAATTAATCAGCTATTATATACTTGTTTCACAGTGTTGCATTTTGGATAGTCAACAATTAGAGGTTGATTGTGATTTGTTGTAAACATATACATTTTTACCTCATCTCTGAAAGAAAAAACAAGAACAAATTATATTAGCTAGTGGTAAGTGGAGGCCCGTATAGCGCCGGCGGACCAATAGTCTTTTCATGGTTTAAAAAAAATCAAAATTTTTTGTGCAACTTAAAAATTATTTTATATAACTTGTGATTCCCAATATTAAAATTTTATTTTTTACCAACAGAACCTGGCATACGTTGTCCTGCCAAAAAAAAAAAAAAAAAAAAAAAAATGCATTGTAGAAAATTACATATCGAGAAAATATTGTACACATTCCAATATATGTGCATACTAATTTTCATAGATATCGTTTGAACGGTATATAAGATGAAATGCTGCAGCACCATCTGGTGGCAAGTAACAATAAAGTGGATAGCGTTAATATATTTTCCATACTCGAATACATATTATTACCAATTTTCATAGCGATTGTTTGAACGGTATAGAAGTTGATATACTGCAGCACCATCTGCTGGCGATTTACAACAAAGGGGATAGCATAAAAACATTGTCCATGCTTTGTTAAATTCACACAAAATATTTCATCAAAATCGGGCAAGTCACATTGGAGGAGTTCAGGGACAAATACATACTGCTGTGCCCAAAACGTAAGACTAATTTTTTTTTTTTCCGAAAACTCTTTATTTATTCTTCCAAATTTATTTCATCGCCTTCAAAGTTATCCCCTGCGGACACAATGCACTTATGTCAACTTTTTTTTTTTCCAATCTTCAATGCATGCTAAAAAGTCGTCGGCAGGATGGCCTTCAAAGCGCGCGGCGATTCACGTTTAATCTCTTCAATCGACTCGAGCCAGAAGTCGCACGGTGTGAATACGGTGGCTTGATAACAAAAGTAAACTTTATGGCAACACGTTTCAACCAAACTTGTTTAAATAAAATATACTATTAAATTATATTTCCTTTATGGCTAATAATAATCGTGTACCGAGTTTTACATTAAACTAGAATAGATAATTTTTGTTTATTTAATGAAAAATTGGCATACTTTTATCTGTCATGTTTTCAATTTTAATTGAAAAGTAAAATAACTGAGTTTAGATTTCGACACAATATATATATATAGCTTTGTATTTAGACTAATGTGATTCAATCGAATGTGAATCAAATATGAAAGTCATAAAACTGAGAGAAGAGAATTAATCCTTAAAGCTATTAAACTGAAGTTGTTTCACCACCCTAAATCAGGGGTGGCCAACCCAAATGATCTTGCGGGCCAATTTGGAAATGCATCATAACTCCGCGGGACGCATATAAAATTATATATCCCCATATTAGATTTAGACCGCTGAAGACAGTTTTTAGAGTGAAAAATTAAAACATAATGAGTTGTTATTTTTGGTTTTACTATTATTCTTACATGTAAACATAGATAATTAATAATAACGACACTAAACGCACATTGTAAAGAAATATATAACACTAAAAATGAAATATAAAAATATATAAATATAAACAAAATAAAATCATTAAAAAATATTTTACTTGTGCGATATTTGTTTCTCCACTTTTTCATTTAACTTTTGCAAATCATCTCAATTTGGGTATTTGCACATCGTAATGAGTGTTGCAGGTTACCGTCCGTTATATTTGAACTTGTTTTGTGTTTGGTCAATTTCATTTTAGAAAAAAACGCTTCGCAGGTGTAAGTTGAATCAAAAGAGCTAACAGCTTGAACTAAGAGTCTGGTTTGCTCTGCTATTAACAATCAACTGTACGTAGGGGATGATCACTTAAAGTGAAACATAGAACATAGTGTTATATTAGATGCTCCAAGATACGCGCCCTCATGAGTTCACAGAATAATTAAATTATATTCTGCGCTAATCAATAATAACTCATGAATAAAACAGACAATATCTGCCATATATACGCAAGAATATTATTTTAAAATCAAAGTTAATTTTTTTTTCATAATTTCGTAAAGTTAATTTTCGAATATATGGATGCACACGTGTATTTTTTTTAATACATTAGTTTTCACTACTTCGGTCATTATGAAATAAATATATTTTTGTAAAAGTGTGATAAATTTCACGGGTCGGAAAAATATTCAAAGCTGGCTGCATGCGGACCGCGGGTTGGCCACCCTTACTCTAAATCTTTGTAGAACTGTCCCACTGTAATATTTGTCCTGTTTATTTTTCACTCAATTGTTCGTTCCCCTGTAAGGCCTTCTCTACCTCACCCCTACTGAGGTTTTAACACAAGTATCAAAATTTAAAGCAATTTTATTTTAAATAAGTTGAATTGTTTTCGTTTAAAAGATTACATTTTTAAGTCTTTTAACATAGATTATAAATAGATTTTTTGGTCAAGAAAAAAATAAAAAGGATTTATAGTTGTATTGTGTTGTCTGTCGTTCGGTACCACAGGTTTCAGGTTCGAGTCCCGTCGGTGTCATGGATGTTTGTAGTGGTTCGGAATCCACTTTAAACTGTGGGTCCCGGTCTAACATGATCGTAGAGCGTTGCGGACGTATTATTACTCCGCGTCCGTAGCTTATTCTCAAGCTACACGCACCTCCTCGGAATGCTAAGTGAGTAGCGTCGATGCAGTGCTTACCTTAAGATATCTAAGACAATTGTCTAAGTGTTTGCCAGCTGCATTAGAACAAAAAAATTGCTGTATTAATTATTTTTACGTTTTTTAAATACCTTTTAACACAAGGTACTTCATTCAGGTTAATAAAAATTATAAAATGAATAGGATTATAAAATAAATCCGATTTTCAAAGAAAAAAAAAAATTCTGAGAAATGTTTTGTTATAATACTTAAAATTAAATTTTAATTCCCGAAACGTAAATTGAGATAAAATATTATATTTTTAGAAGATTTTAATTTATTTTTATTGGATTTGCTACCGTAAGAAGATAGTAAAATGTTTCTAGTTATTATTACCAATTGCCTTTCATTACATATTTTTAATGCTATCAGCCATGTTTGGATTCATTTTTTTTTTTTCTTCTTTAAGTATAGTATGGCAGTATAATTTTTTTTTTGTTTTTCGCAAATACTACTTTCGTAAATAATTAAAATTATTTTATTAATATAAATTACAATAATTTTAGACAAAATAGAGATTTTAATCAATGTTTAATTTTTCGTTTACGTAATTAAGGATTTAATTTAAATTAATTACATAATTGATTACAAAAATTAAATATATATATATCAGTAATTAATTAATAAAATCGATTTTTTTTTTTTTTCAAATATTGAAAATCAATATTGCTTTTCATGAATATTTATCCTCCTTTAAGGTAAAACCTTACTTGATAGAGGAAAAACTCGTAAAATTATCAAAAAAAAAATATATATATATATATTTAATTTTTATTTCAATATGTAATAGTTAAAGGAACATTAAAAAAAGGTAACTACATTTTCTTTAGAGTTACAAAAATTTCAAAAAAAATTGCTTAATTATAAGTTAAACGCCACATCGTTTATCTAGTAAAAATATAATCAAAGATTGCATTTTTAGAAATGTTAAAAAAAAAATTGCATTTAAGATCATGTGATTATTTTCAAGGAATAATTTATTTCCTTTTCCGTATTTCATAAGACATTGTATTGTTCTCCATAAGAATAACAAAAGGGTAAATAATTTGACCATATATTTTTGAATACTATAACAATCAGATATACTGAAACATATTTTTTTTTTTTTTTTTCTCACGGAAAGAGTTTTGGCATTTCATTACCAGTAGAAAGGAATGCAGGTTATTTGAAAAGTATATAATAAGCCCATCACTCAAATTTGACAGACAAGCAGTATTGTGGGTAGTTATATTACATGCAATTAGTATACTATTTATATACTATATTTACTAACGAGACAACCTGTCACTCAAATCTGATAGCAGATATTCGTAAAATTACACTCATGAAATTAGCGATTGTGTGTGCGACCTTCACAGGTTGCAACAACTACAGATGGAATATGGCCTATACCATGAGTTGTTCCATCGTGATGAGCGATGGACCATGAGCTGAGAAATGTCTACTCAATAAGAAGTGAGGGAAACTGACCTCCCCCTCTTGACGGATTTTCTTAAAGGGAGGTTTTGGGAAAAGAAAAGAGAGAATTCTGCGACGAGTCGACCAGAAGTGTTGTTTTTCTTTTTCTCTAAAGTGACTGAACAAGCCGGAGTTTCTGACTGTTACCCAAGTGAACTCCTTTGTGGTTTCGTGTGTCACGCTGTGTGATAATTAAGGTCTGCCGCAAACCAGACAATTAGATTCGGCGTAAACTCGAGAACTCTGAAAATCTCCGACCTTTGGAGTGAACTTACTTGTGATTTAATCGTGTACTTATCATCAAATTTTATTTATAATTTTTCATTTCTTAGTATAATATCCCATAGTTCATTATATGTATATATATCATCATCATTATCATCAGTGGCTCGACAGCCCTACTGGCAGATTTCAAGACAAGAAATGTTTTTATGTTTTATACATGACAGAATATGTTTGGGTAGGATTGTCAGCCCGATCCGACGCCCAACGCTCTACAGTCATATTAGACCAGGACCCTACGTTTAAGGTGGATTCCAAACCACTATAAACATCCATAGTACCTCAGAACTATAACGAACGCTAGTTACTCTGACATGTGGCCCATATATATATATATATAAATTAAAATTAAAAGTGTTCCTATGAACCCGAAAGTGGCACTAATCTTGAAGCTGTTATAGGTCCAACATAGGGAAGAGACTTTTACAATATCCATTATTTATGTTGTTTTTAATTAAATTGAACCAATGTTTCTTTCATTCATGTTTTCTTTTCAGGTTAGATTGTTTTGAGACCCAGGAAAAAAAAATCATGCATTTTTTTTTTCTAAGTAATGAAAAACGTATATAAGAAATAAGAGATGAAATGAAATGAATTTCCATAACATACATTTTTATTCCCTTTTCTTTAGTTCATTTTTAAATCATCCTTTTCACATTTTAAATAAATTATAGTACACAATCAATTGAAAAAAAAATAGAGATATTCAAAAAAAATTTTTTTATTAAAAACAAACATCATCATCATCAGTAGCCCAACAGGGCCATGGTGAACAAGGCCGTCTGCCTGCTAGCAGATTTCTAGACAGTAGATGTTTTTCTTTTTAACGGGGTAGGGTTGTCAGCTCTATGCCCACTCTCTACAGTCATTTTAGACTGGGACTTAACGGATTAAAGTGGATTCTGAGCCACTATAAACGTCCATGGCACAAAGCACCAGTCACTGGGGCCTAAAAACAAACACGCATACATATATACAATAAAAACACTACATGCGCATTTAAAAAAATATTTTTTGTATTCAAATTTTCATCGTCTAATACCCATCGCTTCTTTTGCCTTGTGCATTAAAGAAGCATCAGGTGAAAAAAATTTAATAAAAACGAAAAAATTAGCATATGATATTAATTTGAATAATCTCTTTTTGTATTTAACAAGTAATATAAAAAAGTTTTAAAGTCAATTCCTACTTTTTTTTTCACAATTTCATTAGGAAGTCCTTTATAATAATTTTCATTCATTTTTGTGTTTATCTGGCGCCATCTATTGGTAGATATAGGCAACTTAAATCGAAAACCTCTAAAAATTAATGAATTAAATTTAATTACTGAGATTAATATTTGAAAAAAATGTATCAACATCAAGTGTCATCCACTACAATTTTTAAAAAAATGTATTTGAACTTGAGTGGAGGAATAAAAAGTATTTTTTAATGATTGAAAATTTGAACAAGATATATATATAGGAGAGTGTGAGCTATTAGAAGGAATTAAATAAAATATGAGATATGACCATAGATGACTCAAAAAGAAATGCATCAGATAATATAATAAATATACACATTGTGTGTGTGCGTGTGTGTGTGTGTGTGTTTGTGTATACGTAAAGGATATAAATTACAAATACATGATACAGATTTTGCCAAATCTCTACAACAAACTGAATAAATCTTTTTTGAAATAAATAAAATAAATAGCCAAAAAATTTATTTTAAAAGTACAATAAATTATCAATTCTTTGAAAAGTTTTCTTTTCATTTTCCTTTACATTTCAGAAATTTGATTAGTATCCGTATGCAAAGTTACAATGAAATGGCATAGTTAGGAAAAAAAAAAAATTGTTAGGTTTTATTTAGTAAAAAAAAAAAAAAAAAAAACTTACAAAATTTCTTTTAAAAAAGATATCAACACTCATTATATCTAATCTAAAATAATGAAATATTTCTTGTATTAAATTATAGTTTTAATGTTTTTAAATAAATTTTTATCATAACTGTTAAAAACATTAAATTAACTGTTATTTAATAATTTGGTTATAATAACATATATAGTTATTTTTATGATGTTAATAAAACTTTAATTTATGTATTATAACAGTATAATTTTACCTTTTATTTAATTAACACAAATATTTTTCTAATTACATTTTTATTACATATTCTATTACAAAATTTTTAAATAAAATATTTACATATTTTTATTTTTTCTATTACATATTTTTTATAATAACTACTCATTATATTTAACAAATATACATAAAAAAAAGCATTTTCATAAAAAATGGGTTCGAGTCCCGGCGGTGCCACGGATGCTTGTAGTGGTTCGGAATCCACTTTAAACAGGGTTCCGGTCCTAGCCGATTGTAGAGCGTTATGGGGTTGTGTTACATGCGTCCATAGCATATCTTCAAGCTACGCGTGCCCCCCCTGGGTAGTGCTAAATGAATAACAGCGGTGCAGTCCTTACTTATGGCATAAAAGATTAACTATCTATGTATTGTCAACTGCATTAGAACACAACAATTTTCATAAAGGTTTCGACTAGAAATTTTAATAACAAAGTTTTTTTCCCGATGTTAGGGATGGAGGCTGATATCGGCCATGAGCCCTCTGGTAGCCCAATAAAAACCAGCTTTGTTATATAAAGGTTGTCTGGAGAACAGTTCAGAAAAGAGAGTGCAGAGAGCAACTTGTGAAATGTGTAAAATTCATAAAAGTGCCTGAAAACACAGGACAGTCAGGAATATTGGCCATACCAACATGGCAAAGATTGCCCTTGAAAAAAAAAGTCATGTCCGATCAAAAGTCTAAAATTTACTGTTGAAACCGAGCGATGAAGGTCCATGGGGGAGGGGGGATGCAATAATGAATTCCGACCTAACCCATCACAACTTCAACACAGTCATTTTTGAAGGAAATTTCTAATTATTTCTTTTCAATTCCTTCATAGTTCACACTCCTTTTATATATCTTGTTCAAATTTTCAATCTTTCAAAATACTTTTATTCCTGCACTCAAGCTCAAATACATTTTTTTTATCTCTTTTTAAAAATATTCAACTTGTATTGTTGTAAATAAATGGATTTTATTGAAGTACAAGGCAGAAAACTTTTGATTGGGGTAATTTAATTTCAATTTTTTTTTAAGCATTAAGAGATTTCTTTTTGTAAGGATTACTTTGGTAAATTTTTTCGTAATGTTTTTGTAATTTTGAAGAATAATGCTTTTTTTATTACTTTCCCAAAAATAAAATAATTAAATACTCTTAAAAATATAGCTCTTTACAAAATTTATGTTTTAAATCCTAAAGAGAAACATGATTCATCTTAATCAAAATATGAAAATAATACATTTTTTATTAAAATATGTAGCGAATTTAATCCAAAAAGTTCTAATTCTGGACTTTTTTAAAGCCTTATTAATTGAGCAACATGAGGCGACCACTCCGATTTTTTTTTCGCCGATAAAAAATATTAATAAATACACGCCCTTTTTAAACTCAATGTATTCAAAACGTTGCTATAACTTCTTTCGTTAAATATGCTCCCATACCTTGTTTATTTAAACCACATGAAATCTATAAAGTAAAAGAGTATAAAGAATGTCTTTGAAAAGAATTGGAGAATTTTTTTTTTTTTTACTTTTTTTATTATTTTTTGGAAAGCGGAATGAAATTGCTTTTCCTTGTTTGAATAAAAGTTTTCACCCATCGAGTTTATGAAGAAATTCTTTGTTAGCTTTTTTTTTTAATGTTATTTTCCAAAGTCGAGAAGATTTGTTTTTGACGATCAAAATCACACAAGTACGCGAAAAATCATCAAACAGTTACGGATCAATTTAAGACGAGGGCCGTTTTTAATACAAGGGACTGTTTGTTTTACTCTCATTCTTACTATTGAGTTGACTTAAAAATTTTTAACTTCCGATATTGTAAACACAGAATGTTCTCTGTTCGCCAATTTTTTTTTCTGTACGTACTAGAAATTTTATTTCCGGTTTTCCAAGATATTATATTAAGGAAAAGTTGAGGCTTTCAATTGTGTCTTCTAGTTCCCTAGGGCCTTGAAATGTAATCTTGTTTCCTTTTATGCATATTTACAAGAGCTCTCTATATTAACAATATATTTCTTCCGCATTCATTCAAAGAATCTACCTTTCAATGAGTTTTTCCCTTTTCGTGGGGAAAATTATTTCATGCAATATAAATATTTTCATTTACTTTATTCTATCATAAACAAATAAAAATTTTATTCTCCATTTGTTCAATATTTTTCAAGATCCTTTTTTTTTTGCCTAGACTATATTCAAATTTTTGTATAAACATACTAAATTATTATTTGTTGTAATTCTGTAAACATTTTTAAAAGAAAGTTTACTTTTCCCTTTATCCCTTTTCCTTTTTTTTTACTTATCCCTTTTTATTAAGATAAAGGAAAACTAAACTGACTAAAAATTTTGTTTTTTCAAATTATCAAATGAATAAATTGTTGTTAGTCTCTTTGAAAATATTATTTTAAACTTAAACAATACTCATAATGATTATGATAGATCAACACAAGCAGAATTCAAACAAAAATTAAAAAGTATTCTGCAGTTTTTGTATATTACCTTTCAATTAATTTTCCTTTTTGTGGGGGAAAATTATTTCATAAGCATAAATATTTTCATTTTACTTTATTCTATCATAAACAAATAAAACTTTGTTACTTTATAGACTCTCGATTTATTCAATATTTTTCAAGATGCTTTTTTTTGTTTAGACTGTATTCAAATTTTTGGATATGAAATTATTATTTTTGTTGTAATTCTGTAAACATTTTTAAAGGAAAGTTTATTTTTCTGTTTTCCACTTTACTTATCCCTTTATTTATGATAAAGGGAAAAGTAAACTGGCTGAAAATTTTGTTTCTAAATTATCAAATGAATAAATTGTTGTTAGTCTCTTTGAAAATATTATTTTAAACTTAAACAATTTTAATGAATAATAAAATGTTTAATAACTGCTCTAATTTTGTTTATAATGTTATTGTATTTCATATGTGATTAGAAGAAATAATAATAATGGAGGAAAGAAAACTTTTCTACACAATGTTTTCTAAGTGTTATGAAAAAGCAGAAAAAAAAAAAAAGAAAAACATTTTATTTACTTTAACATTTCTTGAAAACCATTCAATAATGATGTTGATTATAATAGACGAGCAGAATTTTTCTGTAGTTTTGTATATCATCTTTGACTATAACTTTTTCTTTCTTTCTAATGCAGCTGGCAAACACTTAAACAGCTTGGTCATGGATGCCTTAAGGCAAGCGCTGCACAGACGTTACTCACTTTGCATTACCCAGGGGCGCGTGTAACTTGAAGATAAGCCACGGACGCGGAGTAACAATGCCCCCGCAACACTCTACGATTCTATTAAACCGGGACCTACGGTTTAAAGTGGATTCCGAACCACTACAACATCCATGGCACCGCCGGACTCGAACCCAAAACCTATGGTACCGAGCGCCAGAGCGCTAGCCACTCTGCCATTCAGGCCCCTTGACTATACCTATGCATGATAGTGAATTAAAAGTGAACTCAAATATTGGTCTTACAAGTCAAATCCAGTTTTTTGCCGTAAAACTACTTTTTACACCAAACTAGAAAGTAATAAAATATATTTTACAAACGAAATTATTTTTATACTCCTCACATATAAGGCAATGAAAATTTTCAACACAGATCATGGTGATTTCATATGTAAAATAAGAAATGCAAATTGGACGATCGCAATTCAGTGACTAATGTTTTTGCTACTTTTTTGTAGTGAACTTATTTTTGGCGCAATCAAAAATCCTATGTTTTCCTATGATGGGGAAAAATTAAGTCACCCCCTTGGAACTTTTATTGCTACAAAGTACGTGGATAAATTTTTAAGGTACACGAACACCTTTAAAACGCGATTTTCGACCAAAATTTCGATTTTACAATTTTTTTACATTGTTGAAAAGCTTGTATTTTAAGCTTTTTAAATATCTTTACAGTTTGTTTCTATCTGTTTTAGAACTAGAGTTGTGTTAGTTTAAACTTCCCTAGGAGACGAATTTTGAACCGGAAGTATGATTTTCGTAACAGGAAATGATAGTTTCAATATGTTTACCTTCATTATTTCCACAATACTGACTGTAAAAAATTATTCTAATATAAATAAAAAACCATTAAATAATGTTTTTATCACTTAAAAAAACTTAAAATTATTGATATCACTTAATCTGATAAATAATCTGGCTACAAGTTGTCTGAAAATTTGTTGTTTACATTTGCTGCTGTATGTTTTTATGCAAATCTATACTGTAACTAAATTTTCCCTTTGTTTTGTGATTTCTTTCATCATAAAATAATAAAACATTTGTGTTTGAAGAAAAAGAGACTTTACAAGTTTGAATTTGAATTGGAACAAAATATATTGAATGAAAAGTTGTGAATCAAACTGTTTGTGGATCAAAACATTGAACTTTTCTATGCTTAAAGTTAGTCAACATTTTTAAAGAATATATGTTGTGAACTGTTATTTCAAACACTGTGTGTTGTATTTGATTCAGAATTCTAAAATGAAATGTGAGCTACAAGATAATAGAATATAGACAATATAATTTTAAAGAAAGATGATGAATTTTAAGGGTTTTTGAAAAAAAGAGTGAAAATAAAGCAAACTCTGCAATTATTTGATATAATGATAACATTAAAATTCTATAATAGGTATTTTAAGAGTTGCAAGTTGAAAATCAAGGGCATTTTATTTGAAAAACTTTTGTTATTTGAGTAACAAAGAATTTGAGTTATAAATTTTAGTGATTTGAATAATGTCGAAGAAATGTTGATAAATAGTACTTTAAATTGGAAGTTATTTAAAGAAAACAAAACAAATAAATAAGTGTTTATATTAATAAAGGAGAATTTAAAGCTCAATAACATTTTTATGTATGTACATTTGTTTTTTTATTTACATTTAAAAGCAGGTTTTAATTATTTCTTATTTGAATTTTTATACATTTTGTATTCATTCAAAACATGATAATACCACTATTTCTGTTCTAAATGCTTTGAAACTTCATGTAAAAGTTTTCTTTAAATGTATGAAAGGAATAGAACATGGAAATTATCTTAAATTCATAAATTATTTTTATTTTAGTTGTTAAACTAAGAATTTTTGTAAATTTTTTAAAAAAAAAGTTTGTGTCGACAAAAATTTAAGCATACAAAAATGTATAAATAATTAAGATATAAATTTGAAAATAGCATATTACCTACATAATGATATTCCCAACATAAAAATACTTACAAAGGAAAAAAACTATTCATGTTTTATTCATTTATTTATTTTTGATTATCAAGTTTTGCAACAATATCACATTTTTGCAATTTTTATTCATATTTTAAAGAATAAATTGTATAAAAAAAATAGTTAAAGTTGATAATTTTATGTAAAATTCAAAGGTTTTGAATATATTTTATCAAAACACTTGTAAAAAGGCAAAATATTTTAAATCAGGACATTTCATATTAAAAGTTTTTTACCAATAGGGAGGAATTTGTAAAAATATTTTTTTGTCGAGCAAATTTTAACTTCTTCAAAATAGAGCTCAGACAAATTTTAGAGCTTTAAGGAGAAATAAAACCATATTTTTTAATAAATAAGAACATGAACTTGATAATTCAATGGCATTTTAATATATTTACAACATTTTTAAAAGTAATATCTCTAATTAAATGTTGTTTTTAGCTTTTTCTCAGAATGAATTTTTATGCTTTTTTGTTTTCATGTGAAACACCATAACACAAATGATTTTGATCCAAATGCTACAAAACTTGGTATATATGTTTTTAATAAATGTTTACAGGGAATAGACCTTAGAAATGATTCTAGCTACATAAATAATTTTTATTTTAATTGTTAAACTTGAAATTACATGCAAATTTTGGAAAAATTTTGTATTAAACACATTTAAACTAGTACAAAATAATAAATAATAAAAGATATTATTTTACCAGAGGTCTATTCCCTGTAAAATGTTAGTACAAACAAATACAAACTTAGAAATTTAAAAATATTGATTTGATTTTGAGTTATCATGTTTTGTAACAATATCAATTTTTGGCCATTTTTACCCTTATTTTACCTTATAAAAATTAAAAAAATAATAATAAAATTTTTTTATGTGAAATCATTAGTTTTTAGATACATTCAATCCCAAAATGTGAGAAAAGATAAAAATTTCAATAATTTCAAAAAAATTCCTTCGAAGGTGTTCGTGTACCTTAAAGTAAATACGCTTATTTCCAAATGTTATTTAAGTTATCACAATTAGCGAAAAATTGAAGATTTGTATACATAATAGGTGTGTCTATGGAAAAAATTAGTCAACAACATAAGTTTTGAATGTCAGTATTACTTCAAAATAACATGTCTGATCCAAAATGCAAACTATTTTTGGCGAACTCTTCATTCATGCATCTTATAAGCAAAGAATATAAATAACAAAATTGTAAGAAATAAGTAGGCGACATTATCTTATTATGATGCCAAGTGATGAGAAGATAATAGGATGTCTTTAAAAGAAACCGGCGACAATCTGAAAAAGGCTGCGCCATAAATGCTAATCGTTCCGTCATTTGCCGTTTGTAAAACCGATATTAAGTGAAGGCAGAGTATCATGAAGATGGGTAAGGGACCATTTGCGCCACTTGAGTAGCATACTTGGAAAGCATCATTGGACGCAGACGGTTAAATGCTAAGCATTATAAAAACGCCTTATGCATTAGCTGAAGATAGAATAAATTGTTTAAGGAAAATAAAATTGTTAAAAAACGCATAACTGTTCCTCAGTTCTGTATTACTAACTGGTCTAATTTTATTTTGAGATAATTTTTTTTGTTCTAATGCAGCTGGCAAACACTTAGACAATTGTCTTTGATGCCTTAAGGCAAGCGCTGCACCGACGTTATTCAATTAGCACTACCCAGCAGATGCGTATAGCTTGAAGATAAGCTACGGAAGCAGAGTAACAACAGCCCCGCAACGCTCTACTATCATGTTAGACCAGGACCTACGTTTTAAAGGGGACTCTGAACCACTACAAACATCCACTACAAACATCCATGACACCACTGGGACTCGAATCCAAAACCTAGCTTTAGCCACTCGGCCTTCAGACCCCCCCCTCCCCGCCCGTACTAACCATTATAAGAAGCGCCTTATGCATTAGCTGACAAATGCTTAAGGAATAAAGTACTTAAGGAAAATAAAATTGTTTAAAAACGCATAACTGTTCCTCAGTTCTGTATTACTAATGACAAAACTGTATTACTTACTGTATTACTTCAGTGATACAATTTTTTAGGTTTACAAAAGGGAGACAGAATTATAAGGCAAACAATGGACGATCAATAATAAAACTTGACAGCTAAATTAGGATACAAATAAATCACTTTTTTTTTCACCCAGGCATCCCCAACAGTAGCCCCGAGCGTAGATCCTTATCCCCTAACAGATCTCATCAGGGAGTGAACAAAAATGCATTGCCCCATCATCGGCTTAACAGAAACATTATCAATGTAAGATCTCTCCCAAATGTCCCATTCAGCAATTTGATTCTTTGGGAGAACGCCCCCATGCAGGCCCATTTCAAATTCGCCCCTTAATTACCCGCTCCTTGTTAATACGGGAATTCGAGCCCCCGTTAATCGGGGGGCAGCAGCGTCTTCGAGGAAGTGGAAATAGCACCGCGGAGAGATGCCGCGCTTATCGGGGAGGATTGCTGCAGATAAGCGAGCTCTCTCTCTGTCGTCTTCATTATTAGATGAAGAGGTGGACTTTGTTAAGAGAGGCAAGTCCCTCCTTCCGAGTCAAAATGAATATTTGGTGTGGATTTATGGTGCAGGGACTTTTGTAAAGCGTCTCGTTGGAGTGCTTAATCTGGAATGATAATTCGAGGGAAAGTTCACCCACCGAGTGGAAATTTCTTGCTCGACAGGACATGGTTTGAGAAATCGTCTTAATTAAATTCAGTTTTGTTATTGGAACGTAACTTAGTACAGTACATAACGATACTCTTGAGTATTTCGATGACCATTGTTACGAAGTACTTGTTGCTGTTTGCGAATAATGACTTTAATGTGACTTTCAGAGTAATTATTTTAATTAACGCTTAAATAAAGGTATTATGCATTGTAAACTATTTACAAACAAGGCGTCTATTTTCAGTATATGTTTACGAAATATGCAATTGCTTAAATAATTTTCTGGGGCCTGATGGCCAGTGACTAACTCTGGCCCTCGGTACCAGAGTACAGAGGGCCTGGGTAAAGGGTACTGGCCCTCGGTACCCTCAGGGCCAGATTTAGATGAAAAGAGGCCCTCGGCTATTCCACTTATGAGGCCCTTTCACCTCCCATTTTTAAGTTTGTAAATTACATGAGAAGTAATAAAATACATCATTACTGTGATATATATCAATGTGTAAATGAAACATGTTGTGATTGGTACTAATCTTTATAATAAATTTGGCACGGATAATAAATAAAAAAAAAGTCGAAGAACACTTATTTGGACATTTATTCTCAGCGCCATATATAGTACTTGTAACAATAACTAATCAAACAAAACACGCAACATTTATTGTTATTTATTAGTCATATGTGTAGAATTTCTCCTTATTTTCGATTCAGTGTTTTAGTGTATACTGCTTTTAGAATAGTGTAACTCTAATTTTGCTAACAATTTGAATGTGGGTCCCTCTTTTCTCTTGAGGCCCTAGGCTGAAACCTAGTTAGCCTATAGGAAAATCCAGTCCTGACCACAGGTATCATTTTCGAGTCCTGGCGGTGAAATGGATGTTTGTAGTGCTTCGGAATCCACTTTAAACAGTAGGTCCCCGTCTATTATGGCTGTAGAGCGTTGGGCTGGAAATCATATTTCGTAAGAGCACTAGAGAGAGAGGATATGCTTATCTGGGAGGATTGCTTGGCTCTGTAAATATAAACGGATAAGCAAGCTCTCTGTGGTCTTCCTTATTAAATGAAGAGGTGAACTTTGTTAAAAGAGGCAAGTCCCTCCTTCAAGTCAAAATGAATATTTGGCGTGGGTTTATGGTGGAAGGACTTTTGTAAAACGTCTCGTTGGAGTGCTTAATCTGAAATGATACTACTGTGCCCAAAAAGTAAGACCAAGTTTCAATTTAAAATTCCTGGGGCTTATGAAATTTCAATTTATTTTCTGTTTTAGGTTGCTCGCACTGTCCTCGACCTTTGTGTGAAATTTGAAGTCAAAATATTCAATAGTGTTTGAGTTACGCTTGGCTTTGTGAGACGCTAAAACTGATTTCGGTGATTTTGAAATGTCTGAATTAATTGAGCAAAGAATTTGCAGTCAATTTTTGTTTGCCGAAACGTATAGATTGTTGCAGAAGGCATTCGGTGGGCATTACTATATCAGAGAAGAAATGTTTAGAAGTGGTATAAACAGTTCAAAGAAGGTAGAGAACGCGTTGAAGATGAAGAGCCCTTTGGTCGACCATCCACCTCAACCGACGAAGCTCACGTCCAAAAAAATTAAAGATTTGGTGCTTGCAAACCGTCTTTTTACAATTAGAGACCTTGCTGATGATGTTGGAATTTCAAAAGGATCAGTCAATTCAATTTTGTGCCTCAAACGCGTCAAATCTCGATTTGTACCGAAAACACTGAATGAGCCAGCTCACACTGCATTGATTTTCGTGACTTTTTCGCCAAAAATGAAACCCATATCGTTCCACAGCCGCCGTATTCACACCGGCTATCTAATGGCTATTCCCTAAATTCAAAAGACTATTCCGGGGACACCGTTTTGAGTCGATTGAAGAGATTCAACGTGAATCGCCGCGCGTTTGAAGGCCAGCCCTGCCGATGTCTTTTTAGCATGCATTGAGCGCTGGAAAAAGAGTTGGCATAAGTGCATTGTGTCTGGAAGGGATTACTTTGATGACGATGAAATGAATTTAGAAGAATAAAAAAAAAGAGTTTTTGAAAAAAAATAATTGGTCTTACTTTTTGGTCACAGTATTAATTCAAAGGAAAGTTCACCCACCGAGTGGATATTTCTTGCTCGACAGGACCTGTTTGAGAAATTAGGTCTTGAGAAATCGTCTTAATTAAATTTTTGTTATTGGAAGATAACTTTACAGTTCATAACGATACTCTCAGTATTTCGATGACCATTGTTAGGAGGAGGCACTTGTTGCTGTTTGCGAATAATGACTTTAATGCGACTTTCAGTGTAATTATTTTAATTAACGCTTAAATAATACTTTTGTGCATTGTAAACTGTTTATAAACAAGGCGTCTATTGTCGAGTTTATGTTTACAAAATATGCGATTGTTTAAATGAGAGACGTTTACGAGTTACGTTTTAGAGTTATGTTTACAAAATATGCAATTGTTTAATTAGAATAAATAATTTTCTGCCGGGAGTTTAAAAAAAAATTATAAAAATTTTCTGATAAAAAAAATTATAAAGTCTTTAAAACTAATAATACAAGTAAAAGTCGATTATAAAAGTGTATCAAATTGTATAAAAGTCTGAATTTAGTTTATATATAATGAAATCTATAGAAAAATGTTTAAAGTAGGATTATTTAAAAGATTTTTGCTGATAAAATATTTATTTGGGATTTAAACATCGTACTGAAAAACTTACTGTTAAAGTTTCTACAATATAGATTTAAGAAAGAAATTCAACTTGCGTCTCGATTTAAAGCTAACATTTTCTTTAAATTATAGCTAAAAATTCTTATCACTATTGCCACAAATATTTACTTCTCTAAAGGTCTGTTATTATTTTATCGATATACAGATTATAAATTTATTTAACACTGTTATCCTAAGCTACGACACTATACCCACATTATGCCACCTGAATTTTCAAGATCACCCCAAAGATGACGCTTGGAAGCCTCGCATCCTACTCACTCATTCTGGAACCCTTCTGAGAGACTTACTGGCCTACAGGTTTATCATACTTATGCACAGCTTAGACTTTTACAAACTTTCAGTGCGGTATTACTTGCCGAGTTTTGAACTAGATACCCAGCATGCTGTCTACCTAATTGACCTAAAAATTAAGGTGTTGTCAAATACTAGCCTAATAAAAATATATGCCTCAATAAGAGCCTTATTTATAATAGTAATTAGCCTTAATAATATACTAACAACCAGCCTAATTAAAATAGAACTTTATTCACAAATGTCTGTAAAAATGAGGAACCATGTTATCTTATTTTTTAAACCATTTTACCTTACACTTCTTTTTTTTTTTTAATTTTATGAAAATGTTCTGCATAATATTTTAAGTAAACAGTCAAAAAGCTTTATTGTTAGTAATGCCATTTAATGTCTTCCCAAAATGTTTTCCAGTTAACATTATATTGAAGTAATTGGTTTTTATTATATTTCTTATTAGAATAAAAGGACAATTCATTTGCGAATAAATGGAAGACTACCGTTAAAAGTCAAATCGCAATCCATTAATCATAAACAGTTTTTTTTTTAATTTAAGTTTTAAAAGGAAAAGAAATTGTTTTAAATATCTAGAAGAATTTTTCTGAATAATTAAATCATCATTTTTACATTATAATTAATTGCAAGGGGAAAAGAGAACCAAATAAACTCAATGTTTGTTTTTAAGTAGCAATTCGAAAGTATATTTTAAAATAATTTTCTTTCATTCACTTTTTTCCTAATTATCTTGTATACATTTAAAATAGCTTTTATCATTAAAAGTAAATTAGAAAATAATTTTTATGATTATTTTTTAATATCTAATACTTATTTTTAATATTAAGTGAATGCATAAGGACTTAATTATTGCTGTTTTTAGTTTTAATAAAAGGTTATTTATTTTGGACAAAATATTTTAAATGGATGAAAAGTAAAGAAGTTTTAAACATTTCATTAAAATATGCTTTTATTATTATTATTTAATTATTTTTTTGTTTATTTTATTTTTAAATCTTAAATTCAGAATCCACAGAATTTCACATGAATTTAATAAAAATAAGATCTTGACATATTTTTATAAAATCTCATAAATTAACTTTGAAAGTTAGCTTGAGTTCATATATCATCGTCAATATTTTATTCACACACCCAACAATACGATTTTCCCTCACTGTAAGAGGTCCTCATTGGAGCCTCCTGGGTGACGATAAATCTGCTACTTATTTAAGGTTAAAAATTTAATGTTCTAGAGAGATTAACGAATTGGCCTCTAAAATTTAAAGGTCAAAAGATTGTCTTATATAGTAGCTATCTAACCCAATAGTCTTTCATTTAACAAAAATAATATATTTTAATAATACATGACACAAAATAAAAAAATAAATTAATAAAATGCATATCTATCATAAAAAACACCAATGTGTCACACAGTTGGAGTTGTCTGCAAAGACTTGAAATGGTATGGATAGATCTTGAAATAATATATAAATGTCTGGTTTATAAATAAACAGTAGTTTTTTCGTTGCAACATGAGAAGAGTGGGATTTTTGACAAATGGCAGAGATTGGATAAAATGTGTTTTGAAAACTTTTCAGATGTTCACTATATGCAGTTGATAACACATGTTAAAGGGTTTGCAAACTGATTAAATATACAAAAAATGAAGTCAAAGAGTTAACCAAGTTAAGGTCGTTAATAACTAAAGGCAGATGAGATTTCATTGTCTTTTTTGTTCGGATGAATATTCATTGCTATTAAAATAAATTTAATAGAAATGCTCGATAAATATGTCGTCAAACACTATTTTCCATCTAACTGAGGAGCTGTAATCCGATGTAAAGATTCATCTAGATTCTGCAGTTATGTCTACACTATGTGGGAAATGCAGCTTCGTCACTGAAGAGCACATTCTGCATTAGATTCTCATTCTCCACAGCTTTCAGCAAAACGAATAGCTTGCTGGGTTTGTTAAATCTCTAATTTGAAGCTTATGGGTTGAATGCAGTATGCATATTTATTTAATTCACAATATTGAATTTTCCAAACAGTAGAATGCGGAATACTGAGCTTCAGTCTGAATCTTTATGTGGGCGACTTCGGCTTTGTGTAATAACTCCTGATATTCTTTTTGCATATCATGTAGTATTTATTCTATATCTGATGAATGCTACCACTTTGATTGAAATTTATTTAACAAACTTTTATAACTACTCACGTGGACTGATTGTTTTTAATTTGTTCAGTGAAGTCCTGCATTTGTCCATTTTTAATAGACGCAGACAATAATTAATAGACGTACAAATAATTTTTCCTTTTTGCATCGAAAAAATTCTTTCAGATCTGAAAAAATTGGATTTTCAATATATTCCTCAAAAAAGTTTATAAAGATAATACATTGTATAATTATTTATTTTATAACGTTATTTTATTTATGTAATATAATGAAATACATATATACAAATATTTCTTTTTATATTCATTTTACCCTTGCTATAAAGAACAAACACCGATTTTCCATTGACCGTTGTGTTCAGGCTTTTCTCTCAACTAACCAAGTACCCCTTAAACTGTTTCCATAAATTAAACACCACACGAGTTATATCTAAATCTTTAGCAATCGTTTTAAAACTGCTCTTCCAATATCCCCCAGATTCCCATCATTCCAATCTTCAAATGTAGGTGACTAATCCTTTCAACTGTTTTTGAACTTGTTGTTGCCAAAACACTGCAAATTTGGCAGGCGTATGAGCTCGAAAATTCTTTTTATGACAACAAAGCTCGAAAACTGTCACACTCATATAAAGGTTCTTTATCATTCACCACCTATATACCTATTCGACAATAGAAATTTGCATCTTTGGATTTACATTTAGCTCAGTACGTTTTATGAAAATTCACAAAACAAGCAAATTCTCTTATTTTTGAACAGCAATAAAGAATTATTATTATTAAATAACAGAAAATTTTTTTTGATAATTATTGAATGATAAAGCTTAACTATATAATTTTAGTTTTCCGATACCCCAATCTTCCTACAAATACAGAAAATCCAGAATATTGTGTGGTATTTACAGAAAACAAAATATTTAAATATTCAAAGCGATTGAAAACATTTTATCCTTTTAGCTCATGTAATATTTTATCACTTACAAAGCACTTCTTGTTTTAAATTCAAATACTACAGAAACTTTTAAAAAATTCTTGAATTTTAGATTTATTTTTTGTTTGATAAATCCTTTAAAAAAATAGTTATGCAATTTCCATCAAACGATTGAATAAAAATAATAAGGAGTACTCTTTGAAACTTAAATATATCGTCTATTTTTAAACATTTCTATTAACATCAGGCACAAAAAACTTTTTGGGACAGTTGTAGTTTAATTTATGTATAATGTTAATAGCAGTTTTTCTTTGACAAGTTATAAAAATGAGTAATATAAATGATAAATGAAATGGTAAAAAAAAATTTAGTGCCCTTTTAAGACAGCCACAAATCTGCGCAAAAGCAAACAAACCATTATCAGAAATTTCTACTTTGCAAATTTCTGTATCATGTCTGTTTGTCCAATCTTTTATTCTAGAACAGAGTTGGTCCAAAAACGAAACCGGAAATTTATGACTTCTGATTTATAGTTAAAATAATTAATAGTTTTTGCCCTTCTAAGCAAAGCGTTTTCTTCTTATTCCATTTCTTTTTGGCGGGAATAAATTTTCAAACTGTTAAATAATGAGAGAAAACAGGGGCAGTAATGAGTAAAAAGAAATATTGCACGTGAAAAGTAAAATGATTTTCAACGTTGCCAACCCTAAGGAAGGTAACTTCCATTGTTCCATGCTAAAGCATACGATTTCGAAAAGAAAAAACACTGAAACAAAAAAATAATAAATAAATGAACGAGTAAAAGTAGGAACGCAAAATGGCGGTATATTAAACAGGAAAGAACGAGTCTAGATAACATCAGCTGTTTCGCGTTCCGTTCAATTATCTGCAGTGGATGTTAGTTTGCTCTCTGTATGCCGTAAATTTGGAAGCAAGTGGGATAATTAGATTTTCAATCTAATTACAAAGGTTATTCCGTTTTCATTTTCTTATTTATTTCGGTATTTTTTATTTTTTTTATTCTTTTCCATTATTCCATTCCTTCCCCGTAAAGATCGCCTGACACATGACGTCATCTGGAACGCTCAGAAAGTAATCAATTCTTTTCTTTCAACAGTTATGAATTCCCTTTTTTAAGGAAAAACACACACACAATTTTTTGTTTTGAAAAAAAGTTTTTCATTGTTTTATTCCCGCGGTGAAATATTTCGAAATCAAATAAACTTCTTAGCTGAAGAAAGCGATTTCTTTCTTTATTTATTTTTTTTTGTCTTGAAGAAATATAAAGATAAAAAAATAATAATAATAAGATCGTTATTAGTACGTGATCGATTACTGCTTATATCGCGCACGGCGAAGCACAAATCTCGTATGAAAATAAGGTTAATGCTTCTGTTAGCCTTTGATTGATTGATTAAATTGGATGTAACTCTTGTTTTGATTGTCTTTACGAATGGATCGCAATAAGTTTTTGGTGCAAAAGAAGAAAAAAAAAAAATCAAAGAAGTTTTGGAAAAGAAAGAAAATATGGTTTACTCAAAAAGTAAGAAAAGTTCTTAGCTAGAATAAGAAGTCAGAAATGTTTTACTTATTAAGACGTTATTCGGTAAGAATCAAGGCATATTATTATATGAAAATGGATAAAAAAAAGATTCATTTCTTTATATGAAAATGGATAAAAAAAAAAAATAAAAAGATAATTGCATTTTTAATGTAAAAAAATAATTTTTTTTAATAGAATAAATGTAGTATGCAGGTTTGGCAATTGGATTGTAACTGGATGCGGTTGGGTTGAGATACTTGAGGCACAAATTGGAGAACTAACAGCTTTATTTACACACGCAAGAACACTACACACATACAATATGCAACACATTTAAAGACATATTATTATAGATTCGTAGAAGGATTCCACTCTAAGCCGAAAACCCGATACCCAAGTACGCGCAATGTGCGCGAAAATATTTCTTCTCCGGTTGAGAGTCTGTAGGCCAACTTATACGCAGGGTTGCGTTAACTATATTTCCTCTCGGGCTGAGAGTCTGTAAGCTAAACATTTCTCAACAGAAGTGCATGATTGTTCTGTACTTCTACAGTGCATGAGTCTACTACTACTACACCACACCACACCATTTCACTGTGCCTAGAATCCCTGTCTCATATGGCGCTCTATAGCCATATGAGACAGTGACAGTGGATTCCAAACTACTACAACCATCCATGGCACACCGCCGGGTCTCAAACTCGAAATCTGTGGCACCGAGCACTAGAGCTATAGACACTCGGCCATTCAGGACCTTCGGATGAGAGTCTTGAGACCTACTGGCCATTTCTTCTGAACGCCACTCTTGGAGTGCATAGGAGGGAGCACAGTTGCATAGCAAGAAATTCAAATTAAGCTTTTTCAAAGTTTCTTAATCTAACAGAGTAAAAAAATAAATTATTAGGTATTCCTCTGCTATTTTAGTACTGGTTCTATTAATTTCAGAGTTAAGTGTGGTATAGGTAATGAAGAACGTTTGTAGTGTTTACCATGTAAGAATACAAAGTGAAGAAAAATTTTTTAATTTTCTGTCAAAATCTTGGTATATTCGATTCATTTTGAAATGTTATTATAATGTATTGCAAAATTGCTGTAAGTGATCAATTCTACAGAAATAACTGGGATAAAATATATTCTTCTAATCATCTAAAATGAAGACTATAGAGATAACCAAAGATTTCATTTTTGTGCACTATGTTATTTGTATAATATATAGGGCTCTAACACTTCTTTTCTTAAGGAAATGATCAATGGTCAGTAGTGAATGTTATACTATCAGAAATATGAAATAAGTAAAAAATACAGTCTATAAGAATATTTATAATTTAATATCTGAAATGTAATGAAAGTCGAATTAAATTTATCCAAAATGTCAACATTATTTTTGTTTAAATATTGGCTGCAAAATGGCATTAAAATAGCAAGTAACTACCCTGGCAATGCAATATAAAAATTCATTAATATAACAAAAAAAAAAGTAATACTGACACAATTAAATTTTTCTAATTGTATAATTATAAAACAAGAATCAATATAAGACTGTTTCGGAATAAAATATATTTTCAATAATGTTAAAATTAGTATAAAGCAGCCTTATCTGATACACATACATCAGCCTTATTATTACATTTTTAACTTTTGTTTGTTGGTTACGAACTTTTGAAATACTTTGAAAACAGAAAAATTTTAAATTGCATGTTTCGCTACAATGATACAAAAATATGGGAAAGCAAAACAGATCTATATTTAACTGAAACAAACAACAGAATGATACACACCGAAGTGACAAAAGTCATGGGATACCTCTTAATATCGTGTCGGCCCCCTCCTTTCGCCCGGCGAAGTGCAGCAACTCGACGTGGCATGGACTCAACAAGTTGTTGGAAGTCTTCTGCAGGAATATTGAGGCCATGCTGTCTCGATAGACGTCCATACTGTGAAAAAGAGTTGATGGTGCAGGATTTTGGGCATTTCGATGATGTCCCATAAATGCTCGATGGGATTCATGTCGAGCCGATCTAGAGATCATTCGTTGGAATTGTCCAGAATGTTCTTCAAACCAATCGCGAACAGTTGTGGCCGGTGACATGGCGCTTGTCATCCATAAAAATCCCATCGTTGTTTGGGTACATGAAGTCCATGAATGATTGCAAGTGATCTCAAGTAGCTGAACATAAGCATTTCCAGTCAATGTTCGGTCCAGTCGCACCAGAGTCCATCCATGAAAAAACAGCCCACACCATTGGAGCCACCACCAGCTTGAACAGTGCCTTTTGCTGACAGTTTGGGTCCATGGCTTCGTGGGTCTGCGCCACACTCGAACCTAACATCAGCTCTTTACCAACTGAAATCGTGACTCATCGGACCAAGGCATGGTTTTCCATTCATCTAGGGATCAACCGATATGCTCACGTGCCCACGAGAGTCGCTGCAAAGCGATGTCGTTCTGTCAGTAAAGGCACTCGAGTCGGTCTTCTGCTGGAATAGTCCAAGAAAGCCAAAATTTCTCCCCCAGTTCTAACAGACAAGTCCCTTGTACGTCCCACATTGATTTCTTGCGGTTAACGCAGTTTTTTGTCTGTTAAATTTACGTCGCCGGTCTCGGTCGTTAAGTGCAGGCGGTCAACCACTGCGCTTTCCATGGTGGGGATGTTATGCCTGATGTGCATATTGCTATCCCATGACTTTTGTCACTTCAGTGCATAATACTCTACGAAATAACTCGTTTCACAATCAAAGGGATTGGCTAGAAAGAACAATCATTTCAGATGTTTCTATCAGACATTGAAATGTCTGATAGAAACGTCTGAAATGATGTCTGAAAGTTAACAAGCATTGACTGCAACATCTGTTATTAGGGGGAAAATTGAAATCAGAAAAAGAATTCAGACATCAATTTTTGGCAATAGGTATTGAGACTCCTTAATGTCTGAGGAATGTTTCTAAAAATGTATAGATATTTATATATTCGTATGTAGTTGAGCTAATACATGTAAAGATTGGTAGGTAGTTACTGTTGTATAGCATGAAGACCATGTTTGTTTAATCACATTATTTTAAACACATCATTAACACTACTTTAGATCTTCGGTGCATTTGTTGTTAATATCGATTTTTTTATTCAATTTTCTTTCTTAAATCCTTCTGCTACAATTGTAAGGAAAATTTGTAAATAAAGATGGTGCACTTGCAGGGGACGTCAGATTAAGTTTTATTTTGAATTGTCAATCTGATTCTAGCGGGCTCTGAACCTCATATGGAAATAACACCATCAAAATGTGAGTAAAACCTCCTTTTATATTTAATGAAGGATCCATCTCTTGTTTGGATAATATTTTTCTATTATTCAGAACTCTATTTCGTGTTACCTATCTTCGTGTTCTAGGTATTCATATAGTCTGAATTATTTTAATCTAATTAAGTCACGTCAAACAACTGGTTATATTAAATTAATTCCGACTAAAGAACTATCCTACAAGATGTGATAGGAGAAAAGGCAAGAATTTAAGAAACAAAATGCAAGCAAAAAAATCAATATTAATAACAAATACATCGTAGATCTAAATCAGTGCTAATGTTGTGTTTAAAAGAATGTGACAAACTGATATAAGAGCTTAAAGTCACTTTGATTGCACGTGCAGGTGCACGATACCATTAAGAGGAAAATAAAGAAGTTTGTTATCTGATTTTCGATTAAAAATCATCTAGTGTTTCAAGATCATAGTGAATTATCGTCATTGTTAACATCCTTCTCGAAGAAGTGATAAACTTCATTCTACATTTAATTTTTATTCTAACTTATTAATGTTTTATTCTGCTATTAAACTTCTTTTCTCTTTTCACACCAGGTATAGGATTTCTTAATGATCAAGAAGTACATATGGATGCTCGGTAATATCCCAAGGTTAAATGATCTAATGTCAGGGTTGCATGTACGAAATTTGTGTATGACATGGTAAAAATATTCATATAAATAAATATTGATTTCATTGCGACCATTGTTTATGAAAAACAACTAAACTAGTTATAAGAAAAACATGTAATAATGATTGTAGTTTGCAAAATTATAAATGCAAAATAGTATTAAAGTAATTGAATTACGTAAATTAAAATTATTTTTGAGATTGATGATTTCATTAATATTAACAAACGTTCCACATAATTTCTTTTAACAGTCCAGTATACTTTTTATTATTCCTTGCTTTGAAGATACAACTCATTCAAAATTTATGTTTTCCAAAATTTGTAACTTTTTTCGTTTGATTTCGATTTCAGACCTTCTGTCATGTTGACATTTATGATGGGCTTTTCTGTTGGAAATGAGTCTGAAGTAACAAATTCTTCAGTAACATTATAGATATGTATCTCTATTAGACAAATGTCAGTCTCTAACTTTGCGAATACAATAATTTCAATCATGGGTCCAACAGTCGTAAGCGTACATAAATTATGTAAGAAACATATTAGGGTGTTTACATGTTTTCTAAAAGAAACATTGAAAATAGTGAACGGAGCTGTTTACTGGACTATGTAGGAGGTAATTGGAGTTAAGTTGGGGTATTATAACTAACTACTAAGGTACAACTATAATAAGTATGTTGAAGAACTAACGGAAATAAAATACATAAATATTATGGCAATGTAAATTTTCTTTTCAATTATTAATTACTTAATTAATTTATAATAGTTAAGTAATAGTAAGTACTAATATAACTTATTCATGAGTGTACATAAAATTATGTGAGAAACATATCATTGTGTGTTACTCTAACAGAAACATTGAAAATAGCGAACGGAACTGTTTACTGGGCTATGTAGGACGAAATTGGAGTTAAGTTGGGTAACATAATTTTAGGTATTGCTACATATTCAAGCACTAACGGAAACCAAGTACATAAATAATATGGCAATGGAAATTTTCTTTTTTGTAGTTATTAACGACTTAATTAATTTCTAATAATTAAGTAGCAGTAAATACTAATAAACGGGGCCTTATGGCTCGGTGATTAACGCTTGTCACTACGACTATCGTGTTTCTTTCTATCGGAGGTTCAATTTTTCTGGTTAGCCGCAGTTTTCTAGTGGTTCGACAAATATTGATCAATCCATACAAACATTTATGGAAACTTCATTTATTTACAAAGCAATATTTACAAAGATATACAGGGGTAGATGGTAACAGTTCAAAGGCAAAAGCTCAACTGTTCTTCTTTTCTCAAAAGTTCTTTTTAGAATAAAATAACTCGTTTCCACAGCAACAGCTGGTTTCCACGGCAACAGCTGGTTTCCACAGGCAACCAGCCCCGTTTCCACGTCAACAGCGCAATTCTGAATCGGTTCCAAACGATTTCTATAAAACTACCACGTGACGCTGCGTGGCTCGAACTAAAGCATAAAAATTCCAACAACGCTCTGACGCTCGGTGTCACATGTTTTGGGCTTGAGTCTCGGCGATCCCATGGATATTTGTAGTGGTTTGGAATCCTCTTTTTAAACCATAGATCCCGGTCTAATAGCTGTTGGCTGTAAAGCAAAAAGAAAACATCTGTTTCGAAATCTGACTGGTGGTCATGGTCCACTATGAGGTAGCTGCATCAATGGAGAAGAATAAGAAGTACTGATAAATTAATAAAAAATAAATTAGTGGTAATCTAATTAATTACTAATTAATTTATTTTACTTGCGAAGATAAAGAAAAAATATAAAATTGCTTACCGATTTTTAGATTTTCGGGAACTAGCAATTTCAAGAATTTGAATCAGCAAATCAATTGAATATATACCGTCTTTGTTAAGAAATATCGCAGTTTCTATTTAATTGAAAAATTAGAACTTCCATATTATAGTTGTAGAATAATAATAAACAAAAACCTTGAATATTTTGGTAGTAGTTTAAGTTTTTTACACACGTACATTTTTATTATGCTGTGTTATCTGAGCTGTTTATAACTTAAAAACGAATAAATTGTATTATGATATGATGAAAAAAATTTGTAAAGATAAATTTATATTCTGAACAACAATTATTTCAATCTTTTCATTTGTAATTAAGAAATTTAACTGTAATGGAAAAAAAATTAAAACATAAATTTTTAGATAAATAAATATTGAAAAAGGCTAATTTTTTTCGCAATTTTATACATAATTTTTTTTATTTGATTTTCTTAAATGTCACACAAATAAAAAAGGTTTTACCACCATTATCAAATAACTGCACAAATCAGTAAACAACAATTAAATAACATACGTACACTTTTATTATGTTGTGTTATCTGAGCTGTTTATAACTTAAAAACGAATGTATTTTATTGCACTAGGACGAAAATACTAAAAAATTTGTAAACATAAATTTATATTCTGAACAACAATTACTTCAACCTTTTGATTTGTAATTAAGAAATCTTTACTGCAAAGGACAAATTTTAAACATAAATTTTAAGCTAAATAAATATTGATAAAAGTAAATTTGTTTTTCAAAATTTTATACATTAATTTTTTTATTTGCTTTTCCGAAATATTCTCACGAATAAAACGTTTTACTGCCATTATCAAATAACTTCACAAATCAGTAAACAACAATTAAATAACTTGGTAAAAAATTGAAAGCAAACGTGGTTCATATCTGTAAGCTGCAGAGCTTTCTTTTTATGAGATCCTATCTTCAGTATGAGATACTAGTTGTTTACAACTTAATAACCGAAGCGAACGATGAAAGTAGTAATTTGAAGCATGAGTGAGCAGAGTAACTACTTTGTATCGTAAGCGAAATAACATTTTTGCACTGATTGGATATTGATAGCATTCGTGGAGTTGCCTCAAGTGTTTTTTCTGGAAAAACTCGATTTCGCTTGCCTTTGATGGGAGCCTTTGTCTTCAATGATTATCAATGGTACGTGATGACAAAACTTCAAGGAATAGCAATTATTATTATAAATAAAACTGTAATTCTTGTTATTAAATCATAAACCTCTTTTTGTTCTGATGGCCGAGTGATTAGCTGGGTGCGCTGGGTGCGACATTTTTCCGTTTCAAGTTCCTGGCTGTGTCATGGATGTTTGTGGTGGTTTGGAACCCCGGATAATATAACTGTAGAGCTAAAACTCTGTAGATGATGTAGATTGTAACAACAGATGACTGTAGATTGGCCCACCATAGATTGACAACTCTACCCGAGGAAAAAAAAACCATCTCCTGTTTTAAAATCTGGCAGACTGCCTTTGGGACTAAGGATATGGGGCCAATAAAGATTTGGTTTTATTTGTCACTCTACGGTCAACTTGTACACAAGGGGGCTAAACAGACCGGGACCTACAGTTTAAAAGTGGAATCGAATCACTAAAAACATCCATACCACCGCCGGGATTCGAACCCGAAAACCTGTGGTACCGCTAACCACACGATCATCCGGTCCGCGCCAATAAAGAAGAAGACTTCTTTTTAAATAATAATACTTCTTTATATTGGAAAAATTAACATGCTTATTAAAAACATCATTTTAAGACGTATAAATTGACCTAATTCTGACTTGGTGATAATGAGTGCGAGAAGGCACAAGTTCTAATCTGCAGGTGGTATTTGTTGCAGTCACTGTTTTTCAGATAATAGAAGTCTTGATGAGGATTTAGACTGCGTGTGTAAACTCTTTGATAGGCAGAGTGCCAGGATAATTTTACTGTGTTTGTACTACACACAAATGCAGAGCATATACCATAGCGATCCACCCATAAATCTATATCCTGCGTCATTGCCCATCTTTGGCTATTCGTTGTTGTTGTTGTTGTTATTATCGTGTCCATGGATTTAAAATATTAACTGGCTATTCGTGATATGCATATTATATATATATATATATATATATATATATAATATTATTGTCTTCGACAATAAAAATTCACGTACAATTTTCAAATGTAATAATAGTAGTAAAAATAACTATAGTAAATTTGTTAAGATAAGAGAGTGGATCCATGGACTAAGCAAAACTTTGAAAGCATAATCGAGCTTAAAGTCGTTCATTTCAATTTAATTTTTGTAATCGCTAGTTTATGGAACCTGACCCGAGTGGCTAGCTCTCTAGCGATCGGTGCTACAGGTTTCAGGGTTTGACTCCCCAGCGGTACCATAGATGCTTATAGTGGGTTCAGAATCCACTTGAAATCGTGGGTCATGCAGTAGAGAATTGGGCGTAAAAGATAACATCTCCTGTCTCGAAATTTGCCAGTAGGCAGATGGTCTAGGTCCACCATGGGGCTGTAGCGCCAATGATGAAAAAGAAGAACCTCTGATTTATAATCTAGTTCTTTTGTAGTTTTTTCAATGAGATATTTAAATTTAAATTTAAATTTTTAAATAAAAAGCACTGTGAACACTAACAACCAAACTTTCAAATGTGCTTTAAATAGAGAATAAGTTAATAGGTAGCCATCATATTCTCATGCCCATTTCATTAAAAAAGATATACTTGTCATTCGAAACATCTAATTCAACTCTCTGATCAGTACAATGAACATTATTAGGAAATATTATTGTTGTTATTTCTTATTCACCTTGGTCGACAACAACATCTAGACCAAGTCCATGAATCCGTGTGGACTTAATCCGACGAGTCATGGTAAAGGGTAAAAAAAATGCAGCTTCTTTTTGTCGTTGCGGTACAAAGACATAGGCACCCAAAGGGGAGAAGTCTAACTTTACCCCACCCTGTTATACATCCGAGCAATGGGTACCCATTTTCGTCGCTTTTACGACATGTATGAGCTACAGTGGGGCTATTCTAACTTGGACCTATATGGATGAATCTTATTATTAAAAACTAAAAATAAAATAAAGCAATAGAACCTGACGAAATGAACCAAATAAAGGAAAAATAATTATTAAAAACCTTTGACATGATGAATCATTCATGCTTATGAGACAACATTAGGTGCTGCATGGAATCGGATAAACACACTTCTCAAAATTAGCCTTCTTTCAACTTTCATTTCTTATATTGTAGGAAAATTCACTCTACATGTTTTATTCTTAGACATTTCCTAGAAACTTATAATATAGGAAGCAGAATTTTTTTCATATGTTCCTACAAAATATTGTGATTTCAAATTATTCATATATGCCAAATTATGCAGGATATAGTTAAGGAAATTATCTTTTGATAAATTAGAAAAAATCCTTGAAATTTTAACGCTTATGATACCTCTAAAGTCACGTTTAAAAAATATCGATATGTATCAACTCTTTGCAGAAATGTTACGGTTATTTAAATAGATAAAGTTAAGTTTAACTTCAAGCTATAATTTACAAAAATAATTATGACCTAAAAATTTGCTCATTGATGCATTTTTTTTATAAACAAGCAGATATGACGTTAGCTGAAACAACCACTTTGCACATTTAGTAAAAATAATAATATATTTGTTTTGTTGAAAAAGAGGCATTAATAAAGACTGTAAAACTTGGAAAAATCTCAACAAAAAATATTCAACATAATATTTAATTTCATTACAAATCACTTAATAGCTCTATAATTAAAATATCTACTACAATCACGATTAAGTTGATTTTTCATTAAAATTTCAATTATAAAAAAAATTTGAATCGAAGAAATATTTTAAGATTAAATAATTAACGAAATAATATTACATTTTAATTGAAGCACGAACATAATTGTTTTTAATTTTTTTCAATTCCACTTTGTTCCTAAAATTAGCATTTTTATTTAATTAAATAAAAATTAGATGGAACAAGTTTGCTGTTTTGAATTCATATCAAAAACAATTGTAAGTAATTATAATGAAATTCTTCTGTCAGTGATATTGGCTTCCTTAGCAAAAAAACAAAAAAAATTACAAATTTTATGTTTTATTTATGTACAACTGGGATAAAATCAATAAGAAAAACAAAAAAAAAACAATGTTAAGTAAACAAGGTTACATTGCACATTTATTATTATTAAAACTTTTAACTTATTTTTTTGAATAGTTTAGCGGCATATAAATATTTAACAATAATTATTCTAGACATTAATTTTTCAGACATATATCGTATTCCTTTAGGAGCTTTCAGTTAAAAAATGATTCATTTAATGCTGATTCAATGTCTGTCTCAATTATCTTCAAAAATTATTCTTGTTCGGAAGGGGAGAAATATTTTTAAAAGTATCAGAAGATTATATTTAATTAAAATAATCAAATTCTGGCAAAAAGTTGATATTAGTGATTTTTCACTTTGATATTTATATATTACTAAAAAAGAAATCGGATCGTGCTTATTATCATTTTTATTTAATTACATAATAAAAAATGACGTGATTTTGAATTACCCCCTGACAAATTAAATCACTTTAACAAACGAATGGAATATTGCGCATTGTCTGGCGAATATTCTTTATAATTACATGGATAATTATTACTTTTATGCATTATGATTAATACGTAAGGCACTGTAGGATGTCAAGAAATATGTGCTTGAAAGTAAAAATAAAATCATTGATAGGTGTACTTTTAACCTTAAAATTTTTTTTTTTTTTACTAGTTTATCTTAATATTAGATGAATTGTAAATAAAAATACTGGAAAAATATTCCTTTTCTCTTTTTAAAAATTTTATAATTTTTTAAAAATTCATCTTGTATTATCATGTCTGAACATGATGTTGTCTTGGTTAGAGGTTCGTGGCGCAATCCAAAATGCGCAGCAAGCAAATAAAACTCCATTCCAAATTTGCAAATTTTGGCGGAAAAATGGTAGTTTGGACCCCTTAACTCTTGAAATGATTCATGAATAACGTTAATCCTCAGGAATTTTCTGAGAATTTGATTTTGCTTGAAGTGTTTTGTAGTATGGTTTTGAAGCACTTTTCAAGTTTTGGGTTGGGGTTTTAAACATTTGTATATCCAATGGCTATAAGTACTCGTAGTGCGTTGATCAATTCCTTCTTCTTGAAGTTTCATATTTATCACTTTTGGCATTTTCCAATGACTATTGAGTCGTATAGTGATTCTTATTGTATTTGGAATACCCCATTCTTCATTTATGCCTAGAATTTTCACACTTTGATATATACTTTTGACTACTGAATGTTATAATGTTTCTTGTAGAATTGAGAATACTTCATTGTTCATTTACGACTAATATTTTCAAACTTTGATATATTCTTTTGGCTATTGAATGAGATAACGTTTCTTGTAGAATTTGGAATACTTCATTCTTTACGATGACATTTATCTTACTTTTTTTGTATATTCTTTTAGAGATTCTTGAACAATTCTTTCTTCATGAAGTTCTTGATATATTTAACATTGCTATATTCATGTGGCTATTGAATTTGGCCATTCTTGTAATATTCCAATCAATTGCTTCATACATCTCATTATTAAACATTGGCATATTCCTGAGTTTATTCTTCCGTTCTCGAATGTTCACATGATGAGTTGAAACTTGCCGAGAAGTTTTCAGTTTTTTATCCTTGATTTCACGAAGCCATTTAAGTGTTTGCATTAACAGGTAAGATATATAATAATTTATTTTTACCTTTGGCAATCTCTGTTTTCCATGCATACAACATACTGCACAACATGCGTACTGTTTTGCATGAAGATATCGAACAGCCCTTGACGGAAATAGGACTTTAAGGGTAAGTGCTTTTCACATTTGAGATCGATGTAGAAAAACCCATTAAGCAATCTGACATTCGATGTAAGATATTCATCCATGATGTCACAATCATCAACAATTGTATCCTCTGTTTTTAAAATCAATCAGTTGCACGGGGTTGTCCTAGAATTATTGAACAGAGTACAAAATTAAATAAAGAGATGGAAATAAAAGGATTTTATAAATTTATAATGTACTATAACTACAAAAATGTATAAATTTATACGTGAAGTCATTTGATCGCTCATAATACATCCAATCGATACTTAATTTTATGTATGTATTGATAAGCAAATTAGAAGTTATGGAATTCTAAATAAATGTTTCGATTTAACCCCATGGGATTAATTCATGTGGGCATGTTGAATATTGTATCTATCAATCGCTTTGTATTAATTCCCAGAAACTGAAGCAACATATTGCAGTTGGGATTAATTTAATGACTCTCCGACACTTTCCAAAGCATAATATGAATTCGACCATCACTTGCACATACAATGAACAACCATAATATTTATTAAGGAAATTTATTAAATTTTTAGTTAGTCCATACGATAATAATGTCATTGTATTTTCGCTCTTTATTATATTACATAATATTTTCAGTGCCCAATAATTATAGGATATCCTGTATAAACAGAACATCATAAACATCATGTTATAAAAAAAGAAAATAAAGAAAATATAATTATATCACAGGGGGAGAACGAAAGGGAAAATATTCAGTTAACACGTTAATATTGAACCTGAATCACTCTACCTTTTAAATGGTCTTGTAACCATGTTTTCTCCTACGCACTGGCCTCTGTGGTTTTCAGGAAAATGGTCAGTAGGTCTCGAGACTCTCACCTGAGAGGAAGTAAAGCGCATCCTGATATTCCGCTGACAAACGTTTAGTTTACAATCTCACCCTGAGACGAAATATATTCAGCACAATCCTGTGTATTAGTTGGTCTATAGACTATTACCCGGAGTGGAAGTACGTCTCGCCTCCCCACGCTTTCTGAGTATCGGGGTTTTCGGCTTTGATGCGGAATTCCTTCCACGAATTATAATTATCTATTTTTAAATATGTTAAAGATTGTGGTCTCTAATTGCATAGTGTGCGATGTTTGTGCGTATGTAAATAAAGCTGTGTTGTTCTCCAACCTGAGCCTCAGGTATCTCAATCCAAATTACACGCAGTTACAACCTGCACACTGCAGTCTACATTAAGTTGTAATGTTCCAAATTTGATCGGCTTTCTTTGATTCACTCAAAAATTATATTCTTGATCATTGTTAAGTTCTCAAATCTTACCATAAACACTTGTCAAGCAGTTATATTTTAACAAATAGCATCTATCATGGAGAAAATTTTAGTTTAAACTGTCCTACCCAAACTTGTCAACATGGATAGAAATTGCAATAAAACCATGATTTTCTGGAATTGGTACCTAGGCTTTATTTCTTCAATAGTGATATTTTCATGTGGCATTGTATTGAAAGAGCAGTAGTAAATAAAAAGCATTTGAATCTGTATATCCCTCAATTCATTTAAGTATATCCACACAACTGTTCACTTTGCCAAATGAATCAATACAATTTCAGTCTTGATAAAAGAAAATATTTTAACATTGCAATAAAACATTTTTTAAAACAACTTTAAACTGTAAATTTACCAAGTTAGCAAAATTGATCAAACCATCGTCATTTGTAGTTGGTCACTTATATATATATATATATATATCAAATATTTAAGTTATCTTTTCATCATTATCTTTATAACCCTTAGAAGGCAGAAAAATCTCAAGAATGATAATAAAGTCACAAAACAAAAAGTTTAAATAAATAAAATAATTTGACATCACAGCTTCACCAATAAGCAACTTCAAACTGAAGCCATGCAACTGAGAAATAGTGTTAAATTTGTCGGTGATGACCAAATTATCAAGAATTTTGAAAACCCGTTTGGGATCACCATGCCTAAATATGCCTTCGGGTGCACACTTTGGGGCCATAATTAGACAGTAATCCGCCAACTGGATCCACTAACAGTATCTCTCATGCCACTGCCAGAAATTTAAAAACCTGTATTAACTTTTGCACTGGCAAATTGCAATCCTTTGTTTGTACCCTTATTGTTAAAAACTTTTCTTGAAAATACAACAAACACC